>JALIZH010004385.1:0-44523 GCA_030522465.1 Rhipicephalus appendiculatus | reverse complement strand
GCACATGAGGGCACGGTATCGCGTACATAGTTCGCAGTTAACTATCATCACCGCCATATCGCTCGTGCTCTCTTTTTCCTCTTTTCCCTTTCCCGTTTGCAGAGTAGCATGCTGAAGGCAAAGCCCCTTCGGCCGATGCCTCTGCCTTTCCCACGGTAAGTGGTCCACACAAATGATTTTCGCCAGTGCTGCGGTAGAAAAAGATCTAATCTAACCAGATTGCTGCCATGGCATATTCTCTTCCTTGAATCGTGGGACGGCACGGAAACGGAACGTAAGTGTCCCGTAAAAAAGCGATCGGTTAATGTGACAGTCATCTAGGGTAGCTGACGGCCGCATCTCTTCAAAAATTCGAAGCGTTCTATAAGAAGTAAAAAAGACACTTCATTCAAGGACTGGGGTCACCTTCAGATTTACTAAATATTTCAGCAGAGACCGTGTAACAGTGATCGTCACTGTCAAAAGGTATATAGCATTGTCGTTGATGAACGTGAACTTACTTGTCCGCACTCATTTTCGATTACACACACACACACACAGATATGCATATATATATATATATATATATATATATATATATATATATATATATATATATATATATATATATATATATATATATATATATATATATATTGTCAAGGAGAGACAAGAGACAACGCCCGTGCTGCGGGCCGGCTGTTCTTATTCTGAATCGTCGTCTTTCTCGTCTACGCGCTAGCCCCCAGCTGCCCGCGCGCCCGAACATCGATGTACTTCTTTGTCATTACAAAAAAAAAAAAAAATATATATATATATATATATATATATATATATATATATACACATACACACACAAACGCACATAAAGTATAACTGAACCCACCTCGAAATATATTTCTGGCTACGCTGCTCTATAGCAGGCTAACATCGCCATGGATATCACTGCGAAATTTCTGGGGCGCGAAGTCACTTTAATGTTACCAGTACAACGCATGCAGGTTCTATCGTTATTCGTGAACAAAGGCCAAAAAACGTTCCAGTGGCGTCATTATCACATTGAAGATATTGGTTAACCGACACGTGGTTACTATGCTGCATCGACGTCATCAAAGCCGCCATGTTGGAGTACCTGCACGTCAAGAACCTGCGTATATGACGCCACGTGTAAGCTATCAATACACTTTCGAAAAATTTGCCTCATAGAGTTTCCTATAAATACACTAGAGGGAACTCTGGCGCTAGTGTCTATGGGGACTACAACCCACGGCGCTTCAGCCAGCATGGGAAGGATGGATAGTACACAAATTTGCCTATTCTTGCCTAGTCTTCGTTCTTTTGGCTCCGTGTGGCCTGAATCCGCTTTGCCGCAATACGAAGTTCAGCAAAGGTTTAGCAGTTACGCTTCACCGCCTTGACCTTTTTAGGCTCATGAATTCAAATCGGCTGGCGAAGTTCACAACGGTTCATTCTTTTATCCGAAACAGAACCAAAACAATAATAAACAAAACCCCAAGACTAGGCAAATTTGTGTACTACCCATCATTCCGATGGTGGCTGAACGATCGCAGCGCCAGAGTCCCCTCTAGTTAATTTTAGGAAACTCTATGGTTTAAAGGGCCCCTGAACCACTCTGAGTTCAGAAGAGAGAGCGGTTTCCTTCTCGCCTTCACTACCCTTCCTATATACTGGTGATATCTCGTCATCGCCGCTTATTTCTTCAGAAAACACATGTACAATGTCAGTACTGAGCTTTCAGCCTATCAAGATTTTGCGCTTTTCAGATACAGGCTGTTATCTCCGCTTGCGCGCTCGGAAACGCGCTAAACGAAGTGAAACCTGTTGATCGTGCACAACATAGTCGTGCTATAGACAAGGCAGAACGGGCGTGCGACCGCATGGCGAAGCAGGTTCGCAGTCAAGCCAGAGCCGATATCCTTCGAATACGAACCAATCGAAAGTTTAGTTCCAGCTGACGTCACGCGAACACACTGCTGGCGTCACGACTTGCGCCGAAAAGACGCAGAAACGCCAGGAGATAACGCGCTCGTTCTGCATACCTTTAGAGGTTCTTTAGGAGCCCTTTAAAGGAGTACTGACACGAATTTTAAAAAATTTCGGATTGTTGTTTTAAATAAAACTACTGGTGTCGAGAAACCTATATAGAGTGTCGTGGTGATTGGGAATGCATTGGATATATTTTTAATACCGCTATCATAAAACAGCAATTTCGGTTTCGGAATCGAGGTTGCGGCTTCTCAGTGACGTTCCAGAGCACTGTGACGTCACGGGAAGACAGCAACTGGCGACGTACTAACGGCAAATCGGTCATCTGCTCGTGGTGCACGTAAAGAACGATGATTGAATTGTCGTCCAGTGACCCTGACAGCGATTTCTGCGGTTTAGGCTGCACACAGGACGCAGAACTCGCAAACTCGGGAACTGTCTTGACTCGTCGGGATAATGTCCATTGCAATGGAGCTGGCTTGCAGATGCTCAGCGACGAAAACTTTAAAATCAAAATGAAATATTTTATACGTGTTGTCTGGCTCCGCTGTGTGGAGAGCGTTGACACTGCATACCAAGGAAACGAAATATGTCCCTTTTTGCGATCTTCCAAAATCGTGTCAGTACTCCTTTAAGTGACACGTTGACCTGGCAGCTTCAAGGCCGAACTTACGGTATCAACAAACGTGCCGAACGCCACGTCCTTCCGTTGTGTACAACCTTTCAGTTGGCGCGCTATCGCTCGTTTCTTTTACGGCGGCCGAGCTCGCTTCACAGCGTGACGTGATCCGTCGGGAGTGTGTAGAAAGCAAAAGTGTGTCAGCGGCGCGGGTTGCGCGGCGTTGTTGCCTAAACGCGTTCGAGGCCACGCTTGAGAAGTGATCACGGCATGCGTCGCCTACGGAGGAAAGCATTCCGAGAGATTCGTGTACCGGCGCGACCTTGCCCCCCGGCGGCCGCTGCTGCTATTCGCTCGGGTGAGTTCACTTCCAAATCGGCGTTCTATACACGCTCCGAGCTAAATAATAATATCTGGGGTTTAACGTCCCAAAACCACGATATGATTATGAGAGACGCCGTAGTGGAGCGGCTCCGGAACTTTAGACCGTCTGGTGTTCTTTAACGTGCACTGACATCGCACAGTACACGGGCCTCTACCATTTCGCCTCCATCGAAATGCGACCGCTGCGACAGGTGTCGAATCCGCGACTGTATCAGCAGCCGCGACCACCGCAGTCATTGAGCACGCGGCGGCTCAGGCCGCATGTCAAGGCGGGCGAAGTGCTAGAACACAGTTCAAGGAAGGAGTACGAGAGAGAGGAAAGGCAGGGATGTTAACTGGTCTTGAAAAACTAGTATACTACCCCACAATGGCGAAAAGGATAGCGCATTAGACTGGATTGAAAAAAAAAAAAAAAACTTGTTTAGAGATTGGTGTAGTTCTAAACCCTGCGCTAAATGCAGCGCCACTACCGTGAACATGGATTTTGAACGGCGCGACAAATCAGACGAAAAGACTATGATCACACGAACACAAGCGTCTTTTTCGTCTGATTTGTCGCGCCGTTCAAAATCCATGCATCCGTACCAACTCGCCCAGTTTTCAGTGCCTTTACCGTGAAATCTGAGGAAGTGCGTAGCACGGGCGCCCAGCGATTCCCGTTAGTGGAGTTCCCACTGCTCCGTTTACCAAACCGCCGATGACGTCAACGTTTGAGGTAAGTACGTGCGGTTTCCCCGGTACGAGTAGATACTTGTCAGAGAGATTCGCAAATTCGGTGCGCGACATGTGCGCTACTTTTTGATGCGCTTTATCGACTTCCTGCTTGTCATGGCAGTTGAGATACGTGTCGTCTGCAGCGAGTTCCATCAGGTTGTTTTTCCGTTTTGACGTAGCGGCGAAGCGGCGAAGCGCTGGAGAATCGCCGATGGCAGGAGCTATTGATCGCTTTGCGAGGTGGTGGCGCCCTCTCTTGCGCGGCGCAAGTGTCAGCCGCATGTTTCCGAAGCTTCTTTAGCGATCTTAAGTTAGTTATTGAGGTAATTTCTTGTTTATATCTGGCAACTATTTTATTTTAGACCTTGTTCGTTTATTTGAAACCAGTTTTGAGCATTGCTAGCCTTGCCTTAGGCCTGCGTGGAGCACATGATTGTTAGCGTGATCACGCCACACGTGAGATCTGCGGACGACAAGTCAAACACTAAGGTGGAGCGTTGGGCTAGTTGGTGCAGCATATTTTCAATGTTTCACAGCGCATGGAACGAGGACGAACAAAGAAGAGACACTCAGCGCTCTGTGTGTCTCTTCTTTGTTCGTCCTCGTTCCATGCGCGGTGAAACATTGACATGTCGAACCCCTAGAGTGCGATGCACTTAACACTTTATTGAATGGGATAGAGAAGCTCAAAATTATTTTGGAGCCTACCCGTGCCTCGCAGTTATTCGTTGTTTCGGCACGCAAAGCCCCTGAATTAGTTTATGCTCAGCGCTCCGAGCATCGGAAACATTGAAAAGTTAGGAGAGCTGCTCTGAGTGACAACAATAGTTTTTGATTGTTGTTACAGCCGCCGCGATGGCGCAGTGATTATGGTGCTACGCTGTTGACCCGAAGGACGTGGGTTCGATCCCGGCTGCGGCTGCGGCATATCGATGGAGGCGGAATGCTAGAGGCCCGTGTATACTGTGCGATGTCAGTGCACATTAAAAAACACCAGATGGTCGAAATTTCCGGAGCTCTCCACGGCGGCGTGCCTCATAATCATACCGTGGTTTTTGGCACGAGAAACCCCGGAAATTATATTTAATATTTGTTAATATTATTATAGATTTGGAACAACTAAAAACACCACAAAGAAAGCAGGAAAAGTGTATTAAACCTAAAGCGGTCTTCTAGACTAAAGAAAAAGGGCGCCTTTGTGGTGTCTTTCGGCCACACAGCAACAAGCATCTTCCGGCTCGCTTCCGTTTCTTTTATTGAAAAGTGGGCGCTAGCTACTTTTCTATGAGAATGACATGTCACGCTGATATCGCTCCCGCCGTTCGTGAATATACAAATACCGGGAGCGGTGATAACGTAAGAAAAGAATGCCGTGTCAGATACGTGGCTGCGAACCATGCGATCAAAATAATTCAGTTTTGGATTACGGCTTCTGTCGTCACAGACGTTCTTTAGAGATCGCTGTCGAGTTGAACACAACTTTATGATAATTAGCAATGTTGGTGAGTCATCCTTAGTTATACGCTTACAACGCAGGGCTATGCGTGGAGGAAATAAGAGACGAAGCCACGCTCAATGCCGACTCCCAACAGAATTTTCAATCGCCGTGAAAGCTCTAATTTGTTTTTTTGTTTTTTTTTTTTACCGAAACCGCAAGCCATGGACGCACTCATTTCAACTTTCAAACAAGGGGAGATTCTCGCTAGGCCTTCTGTGCTGATAATCGAAAGTGTATCTCGAAAACGGATTTATTTTATCAGCAGCAGTACACGGTAGAGCTGTGCATGGGCCGCATTTTCGAGCCCGAGCCCGGCCCGGGCCCGCTGACAGCGTCGAAGGCCCGCCCGAGCCGACGCTAAAGGGCTGCGAGCCCGCCCGGCCCGGCCCGGCGTACAAAAACAAAAGTTCGGGCCCGGCCCGGTCCGGCCCGATCTTATGAAGTTTCTCTGCGGATACAAGATATCTATTTCCGATAATATGGCATACTATTCAACATATCAGAGCGAAACATAAGCAATCGACACATGACCGTCACTATACACACAAATTAGAAGTTGCGTATACATAACAAGCTATCCAACGATTCGGGCTTAGTGAAGTGCGGCACTCCTGCACCACATATCCAGCCAGTCTAAACTTCCGTTCGCTCTTCACTCTGGTAGCAGGAATTGCCATTATCTTTTTCGCAAGCTAGAAAGCTTGGAATATTTAGGCGGCTTGTTCCTGCTGGAGTTTAGTACCTCAGATGCAGGACAGGCGGATGATTCCATCGATAGATAATGAAGAAGCTCGTATTGTGGGAACAGTAAATTATTGCTGTTGTCGCTCTACTCATTAAATAATTCTAACCATTGCTTTTCTGAAAGCAGGCTACTTTCCACAATTTCGTACACTCTCTTCCGAAAGCGAAAAAAATATTACATCGTCAGTTTGATTCGGGCTTTTCATCTGGCCCGGCTCACCCGATTAAAAAAAAAAAAAAACATAGCCCGAGCACGGCCCGGGCCCGAGGTGAGAAGATGTCGGCTTACCCGAACCCGGCCCGCGGGCCGGGCCGGGCTCGGGCTTTCGGGCTACCCGGAGCCCGTGCACACCTCTAGTACACGGCTTGCTATGCATTATTACTTAAACCTAAATCAAATACCAGCAGCATTAGTAGCGAATGAATGAGCTTAATAGTGCTGCAGGCCGACAGTTCGAAAGAGCCGAAGCGGACGGCTCTCGCTTCGACGGGCGCCGCCATTTTGCCCGACCAGCGCCTCCGTACGGAGCCCCTTGCGTAGCGTTGAACAGCATTACGTATGTAATAGCCCTGTCACAACGGCACCGGCGAATTCCGTTTGGCTCCCTCGACTTTACGTCGAGCTAAGGTCCGTATCATACGGCCTCCCTTACGCCAAGCTAAGGGTGCTCGGCGATCCCCATTAGCGGTGGAATGGAGTACTCTCATCGCTCCCGTCCCCATTAATCCGTAGTTTCGACGAAAACTGCGCACTAAACCGGCGCAGTCAACGCAGTAATAAATTTTGTCATTATTAAAAGTTATTTCACTACATAATCCTCTCATAACGTGCGTTTAACGAAAACAAAGAGAAAAAAAAGCTACGCGTATAAGTGCACATAGTCTCCGCACCATACCTTGCGAAAAACCGCCGTGCCGCTATTTTAAATAAGGGTATCCGAGTCCGTGCGTGCCGTTGTGTTTACCTCTGTGCTTATCGTCCCGTTCTTATTTCGGCGCTCTTTATTCCATTTTAGCATTATCAAAAGTCATAGCAGTGGGTGGCGGGCATAAGCGTGCGTAGGTTTCCCATCAAGGGGGGGGGGGGGGGGGGGGACACACACACCAAAGTTTCATCCCCCCCCCCCCACACACACACCCTCTTTGGTAGAGTGCGATTGACGACAAGCTTCACAAGAGATGAAAAAAAAAATGACCATGAAGTGATGACGTGCTTCCTGAAGATGGGAAGTAAACAGTTTTTGTATTGCAACATGAGGCGTTCTCGGCCACCATTACCGTCAAAAACCTGCATGACCATAACCCTGCTCTATATATACCATCACGGGACGGGTCTGACTAGCAGTATGAAACAAAATCTGCCCCCCCCCCTTTCTTTAGGTGATTAGGGGGGGGGGAAGTTGCCCCCCCTGCCCCCCTTCGTGCGCACGTCTATAGTGACACGGGTTCTTCGTCCCCGGCAGCACATGCGGACTGTTGGGGGACCCGTCCGCAGCAATCGCTTCGCGGACTGGACGTGAGACCTGTGCTGTGACACGGGTTCTTCGTCCCCGGCAGCACATGCGGACTGTTGGGGGGACCCGTCCGCAGCAATCGCTTCGCGGACTGGACGTGAGACCTGTGCTCATCCGATATTGGAAAGGATCATAGGCGTGCGCAGGGTTCCCGTTCAGGGGGGGGGGGGGGGCGATGGTTCGTCGCCCCCCCCTCTTAGGTGACTAGCCCCCCCCCCCCCCCCCCCCTGCCCTCTTCGTGCGCACGCCTAAGGAAATGATAACGTTATCTAGGTGGCAGCGCAACCTCAAAGAAATGTATGACAACTTGCAGTGTGCTTGGCAACCGTGCGCACGTAGAGAAAAGAAGCGTACCAAACGAAACGTGTGGTGTTGCCAGCATCCCTGTCAACATTGCTGCCAGCATGCTTGCAGGTATACACGTTTCTGTGACAGAAGCCAAAACATCTTTTTTGTTTATATTTGAATAAATTTTTGGTAGTTTTTATAACCACAGGTACGATTTATAATGTATTCAGCGTGATTAGACGCGAAATCTTGCTCGTAGACGTGGGCTCTGCTGCGCCTCATGGGCCCCATGCGACTTCTCTCCAAAGCTCGTTAAGGGGCAGTGTGACGCGGCCACAACTCATTGTCCGACGATTTCCCTAATGGAGATTTGCATACACAGAATTAACGTAACGCAACGCGATTACAACTTTCCGCTATAATAAAACGAGATAGTTTTAGTATAACTTTCCGCTATAATAAAACGAGATAGCTTTAGTATAGCGGAAAGTAGCAAACGCAAGGACTTAGCGTTAGCGTTGCTGGCTACCTTACCCACAACGCTAACGCTAAGTCCTGTGATTGCTACTTCCCGCTAGACTAAGACTAGGTATAGCTTTAGTATAGCGGAAAGTAGCAAACCCAGGAATTTAACGTTGTGGTCTACAAAAGTGTTTTAGTATAGCGGATAGTACGAAACGCAAGGATTCAGTAGTGCTAGCGTTACGCGCTAGGTAAGCAGCTACGTTAACGCTAACACTAAATCCTTGCGTTTGCTGCTTTCCGCTACAATAGAACTCTCTAACGATGGACTTCTCGACCGTAGCGTATGTTCCCTTTGACGCACTGTCTTTGCGTCCTGTCGACGTATGGTGGCTACGGAGTCGAGGTAATGGCGGATGCCGTACGATTAGCCGCGCTAATTGTGTTCTGCTCCGCTAGATCTTCTCAATTGGCTCTGTGGTGGCAGAAGCCTAATGAGAAAGAGTTTTCCGTAAAGGTTTCCGCAAAGACTGTGCTCGTTTGCAGCCTCTCTTATTACCACGCGATATCATGCACCATAATAACCTGACAGTGTGTTGTTAACGGGATAACTGGCAATTCTATGAATGCGTAACTTTCTAATTCGATTTGGGCATGTCGTACGAATATGCTTAGACACCAAGTGCGAAAGTGGAAAGTCTTTAATTTATTTATTACATTTTGATTCCTATGTTATATAATATGCAGTTGAAATACTATGCATAAGTGTATCGCACTATGTTATGCAGCATGCTCTTTACCATTGTACTGAGACAATCTTCACCACTGTCTACCTGGGAACCGGAGCTTTGTCGAGCCGAATAACTTTGGGCTTTTTCTCAAGTGCACCCTTTTTCACCTTATGTACGAATGGTGAAAATAAAACATTTTGACTGACCGACTGACTGACTGACTGACTCTCACACGCTGACCGACCGACCGACCGACCGACCGACCGACCGACCGACCGACCGACCGGCTGACTGACGGACTGACTGACTGACTGACTGACTGACTGACTCTGACTGACTGACTAATCGACTGAGTGACTTACTCGCCATCTGCAGGCTTCGCATCTCGATGGGCACCTCAACCATGACGCGAGGAAAAGAACATGTGTACGCGCAACATTAGCCATCCTATAATATCCTTCAATGCCTACTGCAAGCACAATTGCGAAGAGCCCACTACACCATAGTTCGTTATCCTGTCAATTGTCGAAGTACCCACTACACGTCCGAAATTCCCCTCTACGATCACCTATGCATCTGCACGCTTTGTTGATGCTGTTGCTAATGGTAATGATTCACTCGTCGCGCCATGGGAATTGCGCGGCAAGTGCATCATTACCTCTTCTGGCCTTTCTGACGGTAACCTCATCACATGTACTACGCTTTGAACGTAACATCTTTCTGTGCTCGTACTAATACAGTTCAAAAGAGTGGTAATCTAGGCTAGTTGGTTTGGATGCATAATAATGCATCCATAACTAAGCATGGGTTATGCGCAATAAATGTTTCAGTTGGCAGTCAGCGCTTGTCCTGTGTAGTTCTCCTCCTTTTGTCTCTCGTTCTTTTTGCGCTCTTAATTATTATTATGCGTACTAATACATTTAAATATGTTTTTTTTCCACGTGCAATAGAGCTTTGGAATTCCCTCCCTGATAACATTCTCTCGTTACCACTAAAACATTTCACAGTTGCAATCGAAGAACATCTTACTTGCCCTATTTTCATTATTCTTCTGTTATGCGAGTATTTGCTTTACCACTTGTGATATTTTCTTGCTTTTTTTCTGCATTTGTTGTTTAGTATTCTATAACGTCCCATTCCTGCTATAGCCCTAAATATGGCTACAGTATGTAGAAATAAATAAATGAATGAATAAATAAATAAATAAATAAATAGTAGTGGTGGTGATACGTGATTGGATTCGGGAAAGTGTTCGTCTGTAAGAGGCGCCATGCCGTCTCCTGCTGCTTGCTTAGCAAGGTGTGTGCCTGGTGAAAGTGGGCCCTTCCTAGCCTGTAGCAGTGGGGTAGCCAGGGGGTGGCACACAGGGCCCGTGCCCACTGCCCCCCCCCCCCCCCTTTTTTTTTTGTTGCCGTGGCATATAGAGCACAAAATGACACTCGACCACATCTGCCTGCACGATCTAATACGCTATCGCCTTCCTTCTGCTCTTCGAGGTGAAACTCAAGCGTCCTTCAAGTTTTTGAACTCCTTTTAGCTCGCACACACGTATTTCTAACAGCAGTCCGAACGTTCTTCTTCCAAGTAGAGAAAACTAGGGCTTTAAAAATCTAAGTGGCTAGGAATGAGCACATATCCATTTGCGCGTACACATCAAGCAGTCCACGTTCTGCAATAAACTTAGGCATTTAAGCACCTATCAGCCCGGTAATGTACACGTCTTTTTAATATTTTTCTTCTCGCGACAGGGCCGTTAGGCTATAGACCTGCCGGTCCCCACGTGGGAGTAGCCGGGTGGCGCGGGCTACCTCAGCGTCTGCACTGGACTGTAATTTTAAAGTTGTACTGTCTCTCTCTCTCTCTGTATGATCACATGTTGTTAATAAGCTATTGAATGTGAAGGTGATGCTAACTAGGTCTAATACCACGGCCGTTTGATGGAAACGCACGTGCTAATGCGCTATCGCCTACCTTCTACTCTTGAAGGTGAAACTCAAGCGTCCTTCTAGTTTTTGAACGCCTTTTAGCTCGCACACACGTATTTCTAACGGCAGTCCGAACGTTCTTCTTCCAAGTAGAGAAAACTCAGGCTTTACACATCTAAGTGGCTAGGAATGAGCACATATCCATTTGCGCGTACACATCAAGCAGCCCACGTTCTGCAATAAACTTAGGCAACTAAGCACCTATCAGCCCGGTAATGTACACGTGCGCTAAGCTCATAAAACTAAGCGTACCTGTCCTCCTGGTGTTAGATGCGTAAGTGCTTAATTGAGTTATGTCACTGTGTATTGCTTTCTTTTTTTTTTGGCCGGGTGACGAATGCACAGCACGTGTGGCGTGAATCACCTCGCCAAGGTTTCAGTGAAGTAATTTGTTATTAAGGACTGTATACGTAAAAGCTTCGAACATCTTTTAGTCTTTCGCGATTGGAATCGCAATGACGATGCAAATACTTTGCGGATGCTTAGCTCAGGCCTACCCCTCTGCCTTTCTGCTAATAAATTCTCTCTTCCTCTCTCCCTCTTGCGGGTGCTTAAATAACGACTGTAGTGAGACGTTAGGTCTGCTTAAACTGATAAGTTATCGCTTCAGAACTCTACTGTCATTAATTTCGCGATGGTGGGTTCGTTATTATGCTGCAATAGGACGAAGGACGCCGACCGAGATAAAGGACGTTTCTGCTTCACTACAGAAGCCTTGTTGACTTTAATCTGAAAGTGAACAAGGCTTCCGTAGTGAAGCTGAAACGTCTCTTATTTCGTCTGTTAATTTATTTAGTTTTTAGTTTTTATTTTGGTCGGTGCCCTTCGCTTTATTGCCTCATGTTTCATCCCGACCAGACGGGCTTCGGTTGAGCCCTCGACTTTGTGGCTTTCCTTATTTTATAACAAATTGAAGGTCGAAGTTTCGTTTTTGAATTTGACGCCTGAGCTCTGCCACTTTTCCGATGCTAAAGCCTTTGCGCGCTTGGCCAGTCGTCAGCTGAGCGGCTGTGCACCCACGCCTTCGTCGGGATCAGCCTGCCTTGAGCGACGGGTGATAAGTCTAGCACTGAATCGAAGTCGCGAAAATGCCGGCCATGAGTGAAGTAAAACAGCACTAGAGAGAAGCGTATGGACACCCGTGAAGAGGGGACCACTACCACCCGGCGCATGCGCCGTAAAACTCCTTAATGAGGAGGAGGGACGTCACACCACCACCTAAATTTGAGTGAAAGAGAAATAATGGGGCTTAACGTCCCAAAACCTCATATGATTACTAGAGACGCCGTATTGGAGGGCTCTGGAAATTTCGTCCGCCTAAGGTTCTTGAACATGCTCCTAAATATAAGTCCAGCATTTCGCCTTTATCGAAATGCGACCGCCGCGGCGGGGATTCGATCCCACGACCTTCGGGTCGGCAGTCGAGCACTATAACCACTAGACCACCGCGGCAGGTTTTCTCGCGGCAAAGCTGGCACTTTTGGTATTGTGAAATTGTAATTTACTAGTATGAGAAAAGCCGTTTTCCACTTCAGTTTCCCCTTAAAGCCAGTTCAGAAACTTTATTTCTGTTCTTGACTACCTGTAGATAGGGAGCCTTCATGTGCGCGCCTCCGTGCCTCGACGCGCGCGCACATGAAGGCTGGATGTGCTCCCCCAAGTGTGCTCGTGATCGTGTGAATCTTTCTGCCCTCTCTTCTTATGTCTCTCTTTTAGCCGCATTTATCCCTCTCCCCCAGTGCAGGGTAGCAAACCGGACGTGCGTCTGGTTAACCTCCCTGCCTTTCCTTGCATGTCCCTCTCTTTCTCTTCCTCCGAGGAGTTCTTCGTCCGCGTCAGCGGCGTGTTTTCATGCAGCGTCCATCAAATAGCGTGAAGAAGAAGAAGAGAGAAAAAGAGGAAGAAGAGTAGGAGGGGAGAAGAAAATTAAGATGACGAGGAGGGGGGACAAAGAGGAAAAGAAGGATAAGAAGACGAGGAGGAGGGGAGGAAGTAGAAAAGAGGAGGAGACGAAGAAGAGGAGAAGAAGCGGAGAAGGAGAATAAGGAGAAGAGAGGAGGAGAAAAAGAAGTTAAGAAGTAGAAGAAGAGGAGGGGAGAAGGAGGAGAAGTTAAGAGGAAAAGGAGGAGGAGAAGAAGAGGAAGACGAAGAAGAAGAAAAGATAACAGGAAGAAGAGGAGGAGGGGGGGGAGGAGAAGAAGAAAAAAAGACGAGGAGGGGGGACAAAGAGGAGGAAAAGAAGAATAAGAAGACGAGGAGGAGGGGGAGGAAGTAGAAAAGAGGAGGAGACGAAGAAGAGGAGAATAAGCGGAGGAGGAGAATAAGAAGAAGAGAGGAGGAGAAAAAGAAGTTAAGAAGTAGAAGAAGAGGAGGGGAGAAGGAGGAGAAGTTAAGAGGAAAAGGAGGAGGAGGAGAAGAGGAAGCCGAAGAAGAAGAAAAGATAACAGGAAGAAGAGGAGGAGGGGGGAGGAGGAGAAGAAGGAAAAAATACGAGGAGGGGGGACAAAGAGGAGGAAATAAAGAATAAGAAGACGAGGAGGAGGGGAGGAACTAGAAAAGAGGAGGAGACGAAGAAGAGGAGAAGAAGCGGAGGAGGAGAATAAGAAGAAGAGAGGAGGAGAAGAAGTTAGGAAGAAGAGGGGGGAGAAGGAGGAGAAGTTAAGGAGAGGAGGAGGAGGAGCAGAAGAAGAAGACGAAAAGATAAGAAGAGGAAGAAGAGGAGGGGGGGAGGAGAAGAAGAAGAAGAAGAAGAGGAGGAGGAGGAGGAGGAGGGGAGGAAGTAGAAAAGAGGAGGAGACGAAGAAGAGAAGGAGCGGAGGAGAAGAAACAGAAGTTAAGAAGAAGAAGAGGAGGGAAGGAGGAGAAGTTAAGAAGAGGAGGAGGAAGAGAAGCCGACGAAGAAGAGGACGAAGAAAAGATTTATTGACTCTAGACACAACTAATGAAGCCAACAGAGAATCCAACCGACGGAAGGGGTTTATTTTTTCGTCCACTTCCACTTTCAAATTAAGTCAAAATCATTACACTGCCGTTAAAAGAAGCAGCAAATAATGTTTGGCGCGTTTTCTTCACCTTAACTGTCTGTTGGTTTCATATCAGTTGTGTCAGGCAAAGAAACGATCCCCTCGAACAATTTCCCTTCTTTCGTACTTATTGACTCCAGAGTCACTAATAAGGGGAGGTAGTATGCGCGAATAACGGTACAATGCGGCGATAAACGAATGCAGCCATGTATCCAACAATAAGCATTTCACTTCTTACCATGGTATTTCGCTGTCCTAATTTTCTTCTTTCTTTCTTTCTTTCTTTCTTTCTTTTTGTCCCGCAGTTTTAGCGTTCCTCAATGTATGAGCCAACTCGCAAGCAAGAACGGCCTAAGGTTCGGAAACTCGTGCCACTAATACGACTTTTGTTACTGGTCCCCGCACATATGCAGGTGCATCGTCGAATAGGTGTACGGGACGCAGGAAGTTCGCCAAGCATGGTCCGGCGCGCGTGCGTTGTGTAGCTTCGACAGAAGGACGGGGGGCAGTGATGCGGAAGGGACGAATTCGTTCCACGCGTCGAACTTTTGTCGAAGAAAGAGCTTCTATGGGGTACATAATAGCGCAAACTTGGGAAAAGACAGATTCGAGAAAAGAAGTAGGAGGGAGCAGAAAAATTCTTTTTCTACTTCTTTTCTCGAATCTGTCTTTTTCCAAGTTTGCGCTATTATGTACCCCATTGATGTTAACCGACTCGCCCAACAACAAGTCTTACTCAAACAGCTTCTGTCGCCCCTAAAGACCGACTGCTCGAGCGAGCGAAGCCAACGCGAAAAAAAAGTGGCGAGTTGTATATTTGTGTCAACACAGTGGCTTCCTGCAATGTTTTCAGCTGCACGTGTCCCAAACAGGATGTTATTGGTTTGTCGAAATGCTCCCGTCTTGCCGCCCTCCCAACTCCCTCTGGCATCCATAGCTGGCTGTACACCTGCAAAAGGGAGGAAGTATGGGCGCCAGCCCCGTAGCCATGGAGGAAGAAGGGCTAGCCCCCCCCCCCCCCCCCCTCCCGAAATTCGGATCGGATGGAGGGGGGGTGTTTTACCGCGAATAAATAATGAAAATAGGTGGCTTTCAAGGTTTTCAACGGGTGCCCCCCCCCCCCCCCGTTCCCGAAAAAAATTTCTGGCTACGGGCCTGATCGGCGCGCTTCAGTAACCATAGCGCAATATGCGAACACGAGAGATGAAGACGTGAGTATGAAGTGCTTGCAGTGTGAGCATCTGTGAGTATGAACGTGATTGAGTAGAGTAGAGTGTATGTGAGCGTGAGTGAGTACGTAAGGGTGTGAGCACACGTGGGTATACACGTGAGTAGGAACGTGTAGGAACGTAGAATAAGGCATTAGCGGCGTTAACATTAAATCCATGACAACCTGAGCTCAAGGTCGTGCACTGTTCTTTCCCGAACTTCGGATGACACGCGTGTCGTTCCAGCAGTGGTGACGGACTATTTTTGCGTAATAGAAAATGTTCCAGGACGAGAGCTTGCATTTGCCGGTGATCTGCATGGAACAGATACATTGGCAGATCGTAGCCGTCAACGAAACGCTAGCTTGATGTAAACTGCTGTCGCTTTGAGGCCTCGAAAGGTTTGATAGTTTTCGTGTGTATCAGTCCAATTGCGCGACAGAGATTTCTAATGCGATTTTTGTTGTCAACATCACCGATGAAAAACCCATGGATTAATATGTCCCCCCTGATTTCACATGGCGCTTCTTAATCTATATATCTCGCACGAGCAGGGTGACGATGAATCGCGCACGATGGCATTGACTAATAATAATAATATTTGGGGTTTTACGTCCCAAAACCACGATACGATTATGAGAGACGCCGTAGTGGAGGGCTCCGGAAAGTTTGACCATCTGGTGTTCTTTAACGTGCACTGACATTGCACAGTACACGGGCCTCTACCATTCCGTCTCCATCGAAATGCGACCGCCGCGGCCGGGATTGAACCCGCGACCTTCGGGTCAGCACGCGATTACATTGAGTGCCGTGCTTTCTTGGCGAGCCAGGAGGCTTGGAACCAGGACTGTAATCGCGATCTTTCTTTGAAGGAAGTGAAGTCGTGCAAATGCTTCTGAGAAGTAACATACTTTTCGCCTTCACTCAGCGTGCACTGGGCTAGTGTAGAGGTCAAAAGACATCCTAAAGAAGTATTGACACAGAATTTTTTTTTAATATGTAGCTAATGGCTCGTTTATCACGCCTGGAAACCCTTGCACGCGATGGCTCTCGAGGTCGTTTCAGCGGCTTCAGTGGCGTTCAAACTGTCCATGGTCGTGACTTCCGATTCGTAAATTACGCTGGCAGGTCGTCGAACATACGAGGAATGGCGTTAGGCCGCGGAGGCGCGGCCTGTCTCTCGGTAACGATACGGTGTGACCAGGGCTCTAACTAGGGGGGAGTTGAGGGGGTTGTGACACAGCCCGAAGTTTTTTCATGCTTTAACTTTTCGGGTGATACTGAAGTATTTACAGGCCTTCACATGGACCACCAGTTGCCAAGGTTGGCCGTTCTACACATTAACATCCCCCCGAAAAGTATTCCTCGGTACGGCCATGGGTGTGACCATTTATCGTGAAATCGTCCTCACGAATGATGTCCGATGAATCAAAATGCTACGCACACACACACGCACATGCGTCGAATCGATGCTGAAGTCGCACGTTTCTTGCCGCGTTATATGACTGACTTCCAGTTCTCGAATTGCCCACGAACACAAATTTAGTGAACTGTCTATAATTCTTATTGCTCCTTGCCATAGCGTTGAGACATTAATGAGCATATCATAGTCACGATGTAAGTACATAATCATAGTGCATAAGTGCATAACGCATAGTCAAGGGCATGAAATTAGATGTACGGACTCTATCCACGATGCTAACCTGCTGTATGAACTGGACTATGCCCATAGACTGTCATGCGTTATACGCCCCATATTGTATATATGTACATATTGCTTCTGATTATTTTTCTTCTTTTATTGTTTTTAGTTTCTTATCTTTTTGTGTATCTTGTATATTACTACCATGATGTTGGGATAGCTGACTCTTACGTAGCCTACCTTCTCATATTTTACAGCGAAAGCTGTTATGAGATCACAACAAGGGTCGTTCCTGCGCCGTAGTTGTCCGCCGCCGCCGCCGGTGTCCGTAACCAATATCGCACGAAATAAGAAAAAACTAAATAAATAAAAGAACACCTATGACTGAATGGGAATCGACCCCGGGTCTTCTGCGTGGCAGCCCAGCACTCTACCACTGAGCTAGGCCTCTGCTTGAAACTGCGGTGCAAACTGACCCTATGCAGGCTTCATGTCGGGTAAGGAATCGCGTTAACGTGTGTTGTAAAGCGTTTTAGAACAGAAAAGTAAGAATCAGACGTCACACAAATCGAATTGCGTAACGAGTGGGTCGTTCAATGCTCCAACCCATTAGAAAAGCCTCAGGCAAGATTCTTCATCGTCGTCAGCCACAGCATCAACAAAGTGCACATAATGCGTTACAAGAGTGTAGCGGGTACCGCACTTTTCTGAAGAATGATGAATAATGTCATAGTAGGCGCTTCCCAACTACACAAAAATTATGATGATTTATGGCGTAGTGGGTACCATGCAAGTGCGCTTGTAGTAGTTGCCCCAAGAGTGTTTAAAAAAGGCTCTAAAAAGGCCGCTCTCCCAGCTTTCGCTGTAGCTGTGCTGCGCATTCCGCGCAGGCCTGGCGGTTTTTTTTTAAATAAATAAATAAATTTAAAAAAAACTTGGCACGCAAAGTAGCGATACCTTTTCAGTAGTGCTCTCGTAGCCGAAACGACACCTTGGTACGCAGCACCTGAACGGCATCGTCATACGAACGTGCTGCGTCAACTGTAAAATACCTGAACTTGGCATTTATCTAAAAAGCAATCACAGGCCTCCGGGTCGTCCCACCTTTGACCAAGCGACGACGCAATCTGATGACGTCACGTGACGTCACAAATTTTGACTACCTGTGACATCATCACACGATGATGATCTTCTGCATCACTCGGGTGGACACCGACGATAACTTTTCACGTTTGATGAGGCATATACGGTTCCGCCTTAAAAAAAACCGCCAGGCCTGCGCGGAACGCGCAGCACATGACACAGCGAAAGCTGGAAGAGCGGCCTTAGAGCCTTTTTTAAACACTCTTGGGACAACTACTACAAGCTTACTTGCGTGGTACCCACTACGCCATATATCATCATAACTTTAGTGTAGCGGGGAAGCGTCCACTGTGTCATTATTCGTCATTCTTCGGAAAAGCGCGCTACCCGGCCGCTACACAATTGTAACGCATTATGTGCACTTTGTTGATGCTGTGGCTGAGGACGATGACGAATTATGCCTGAGGCTTTTGCAATGGGTTAGAGCATTGAACGACCCACTCGTTGCTCAATTCGCATTGTGTGACGCCTGGTTGTTACGTTATTGTTCTAAAACGCTTTATTACACATGCTAACGCGATTCCTTACATGACATCAAGCCTGCGTAGGGTCAGTTTGCGAAGCAGTTTCAAGCACGGCGTAGTTCAGTAATATAATTCTCTTGTCCCCGTGTGTGTGACGTCCAACCGGAAATAAATAAAAAAAACCCGGCGTAGCTCAGTGGTAGAGTACTGGGCTGCCACGCAGAGGGCCCGGGTTCGATTTCCATTCTGTCCAAGGTGTTTTTTATTTATTTAGTTTTTTTCTTATTTCGAGCGATATTGGTTACGGACACCGGCGGCGGCGGACAACTACGGCGCAAAAACTGCCCTTGTTGTGATCTCATAACAGCTTTCGCTGTAAAATGGAAGCTCTACAAAGCAAATTCAGCGAAGAACAGCGCTGGGAAAGCTAGCAATGGATGGTGGACTCTGAAAACTCACGGAACACAAAGCTGTCGGCCTCAAAACTAAAATAAATATGATTAATTCGTCCGTTTTGGTCTTGGTGCACGATGTATCGGTGCGAGTCGCGGGCATTGCGAAAATGTGAAAGAAAAATAAAAGCTAAATTACTTCGAGCCGTGGTGCGGGGGGCGGAAAAGCTGTGAGAATCCCATGAACGGAAAAACAGATTAGTATAAGGAAAAATTTTAACGGGCCAGTCACGAGGAAAAATTATTAGTCACGAATGTTTTTTCGAAGTAAAAAATATCATGAAACTTAATCTTTCCTATTTTGATCACGCCATATGGGCTGACGTTTCGTTGTAGCGAAAGTTAACGCCAATGAGGAAGCTAAGAGGAAATAATCCTCGAGGCCACAGGAAAGGTCTCGCTGAGCTTAAAGAACGTATATCATTAAGTGGTGCTCATATACTGTCACCAGGGGTCGTCAGTTACTCGATGATGATGATGGTGATGACGATTATTGTGATGATGACGATGCAGCAACAACAACAAAAACAACTGGAACGCGCTCCTTTCATACTAAAGGAACTTGTAACGGGAACTCGCTTCAAATTTGGGAAGGAACGAAGAACGAGCTTTCGATCCTGTTTTGGAGGAACGTGTACAACACTGGGTGTACAAGGCTATGCTATGCTCTGCTGGCGTGCCAGGATAGCCGAGTGGTTTATACCCTCACCTTCGGATCGTGGGGACGCGGGTTCGAATCTCGCCTCGCCAAGAATGTCTCTATTTCTCTATCTCTCTTTCGGTTTCTTACTCTCCATCTCTTTCTCTCTTTCATTCTCTCTCGATTATTTGAACATACTGTTAAACCACATTTGTGGGTCATCACAAGGAGGGAGTACATAAAGTAACAATTGTTATATAAGAAGAACACTCAAGTAATATCAAATCAAATGTCAAATGTCAAATGTCAATGTCTGTAACAATAACAGAAGAAATCCAAAAATCATCAACAAGTGTCATGACAAGAAATGCAAGACAGCAAGACATCATCCAATGAATTTTAAAGAACATAGCTGTCAATAAACTGTTCAAAAGCCTTTATACATCCGTGCACTCAGCAATATGTGCAGGTAGTCCATTCAATTTTCCATACTCGTTCTCTCGGCCATCAGGGTTATTGCATCCCACGCCGGACAAATCGACGCACGTGTTCTGGGAGCGAAGATGAAGAGGAAGGCGATGAAGAAGAGAGCACGTGCCTGTTTATGATGATGATAATGTTCCATCTACGACACACGGCAAACCTCGACCATAACAGTCCCTGCTGTAAAAAGAGAGAGATAGAAAATAAAAGGCTTGTTTTTAAAGCCTGTAAAGTATGTGACCGTGGCGCAGTGGATAGCGTGCCCGGCATCTCTTGTCGCGGACCTAGAGGTCGTAGGTTCGACTCCCGTTGACGGAACTTTTTTATTTGTCTTCTGATCATGTGTATTTTTTCGACGTCATTTCCGTGACGGAAATACGTCACTCAAATCTTGGTGGACCCCGGCATAAAACACTTTCGTGTTAAAAAACATACACCGGTATTGTTAACGTGGCCATCAAATGATATTAGATTGAGCAGTACCTGCCGTGGTTGTTTAATGGTTATGGTGGTTGACTATTGACACAAAGGTCGCGTGATTGAATTCCGGATGCGGCTGTCGCATTTAATGGAGGCAAAATGCTAGAGGCCCGGGCCGCGTGCTTAGATTTGGGCGCACATCAAAGTACTCCGGGTGGTCAAATATTTCCGGAGCCCTCAACTACGGCATCTCCCATAATCCTGTCGTAGTTTTTGGGACGTGAAACCCCAACAATTATATATTATTATATTATCCCAGCGTTCACTTTTCCTGCACCTTGTCTTACTTTCCTGTTTGTCCGTTTTTTACATTTTTTTTTTTCATATTGTCATCAATAGACAGCAAGGACAAAACAAAATCTCGTGTACCCCAAGAAACCCGTAAAAGAGGAAAACGGTCTTCTTGAGGTCTATAGGCTATCTATAGCCTGCCGGCCCTCATATTTCTCATTGATAAGTAGGCTGTGTACGTTGGCTAATTCAGAAATCAGTTTCTTGTTTTCGTCTGTGCGTGTGTCGGTGTATCTCGGCGTACGTCCTGCGGCTTTGCCAGGAACAATGAGAGTGAACGCCATTCTTCCGTCCCGACGCCGCTAAACGAAAATAACAAAAAAAAAATTAAATAAATAAAGGAAAGAAACCTGTCTGGCGTGCCCTGCCAACTAACTATAGCGGGAGTTCGTGCGGGAGACCCATTAATCGGTTGCGTTACCGGCCACCAGCGGACCTCCGCTCACACCTCCGCTAAAACGCTCCTGCCAAACGGAAAGCAGCTGCCGGTCATGTAAGGTTGGAACGGAGCCAAAAAGACGCCCGCACTTCTATCGTATACCAGTGACGTCCGCATACAGGGCCCACCGCTGTCGGCACGTAAGCCGCAGCGCAGCGATGACCGCTTCCAACGCGATTAGCATATTCCTATCAGTGTTGTACGGAACGGCGTTCCAAGGAACGACGTTCCAGGAACTAGTTCCTTTTGGGAGGAACGGAGGAACGCCACCGTTCCATTCAGGATCGGTGGAACTGTAACGGCAACTCGTTACATTTAAGCAGGAACGGTAGAGGGAACGGCGTTCCTTCTGTAAACGTTCCACGGCATTCAACAGGCGCACGCACGCAGCACATCATGCAAAACAGGGCGAATGGGCGACCGTGTGAGGCGCAAAAATGTAGCGCTCCCCTATCAGCTGACTACGATGCATCCTGGTTTTTACTTCAAGGCGCCCTCCGGCGGCGCAGGGAAGCGGAAGACGCCGAGACTGACCACGTGCGGGAGGAACAGTTGATTGTTTTACACTCTCAAGTTTCAGTTAATGGTATCTATTGACAAGCTTAGGCCGCTTATTGGTAAGTGCTATAAATTGAAAGGAAAGGTCTAATTAGGTTATGCTCGAGGTTTGAATGTGTCGTAGAAAGAAAATTATCATCATCATGAATCGGTACGCACTCTCCTCGTCATCGCCATTCTCTTCTGCTTCTCTCCCAGAACACGGGCGCTGATTTGTCTGGCGCGGGATGCAATAACTCTGATGGGGCGAGAGAACGAGCACAGAGAGAGCGAGAGGAAGGGATATAGAAAAAGAGATAAATTCTTGGCTACAAAAAGTTTTCGGTGAGGCAAGATTCGACACCGCCTATCCACGATCTGAAGGCGAGCGTCGTAACCACTCGGCTATCTAGTTTTTTTTTTCTTTCATGGTATTTATTCAACATAGGCATGACACTTTGAAGCAATTCAATACAGGCAGGGAACTAATATGCTCATTTTGCTCGTATCACGACCCGACGACAGACACATAGTACTAAAGAATTCGCATTCATCTCTTAATACATAAAAAAACTGTCATTTCCCATTCTACACTAGAACGTTGGTAAGGATAAACACCTCACCAATGCAATATACCATTCTGGCTGACTTTCCATTTGCTCTTATACTACATCTCTTAGCTTAGTGACCATATACTAATGAAGTAGGATGTTGAGAAAATTACTGGCTATGCGTCTCTCTGCAACATGTGCGCACGCTAGAAGACTATAGCATATCTTTGTATAGTGCAGTATATAAAGGGGGTGGGAAGGAGAAGTGATGGTGAGGAGGAGCGAAAGGAGGAAAGGAAAACTAATATATATAGAGACAGAGAAGAAAAAAAAATGGAAGGCCAGTGACCCTATAGATAGCGAAAAATATATAAAGAAAGAGAAAGAAAAAAAATAAATAAGAGCACGAAAGGCAAGAAGGAGAGCGAAAGATAGACAGAGGACGAAATATACAGAAATATGTTCGCTGACTGTGAACCGGGGACTTTACTACGGTGCAAATGTGTATCCTGAACATTATTTGCTGCTCACACTGAAATATTGAACCAGCACTCATTAAACGCCTAAGTATTGTCCCTTTCGATGCGATTTCCTGTGCAAGAAATTCAATTATGTTGGCGCATTGGGGAAGATTTCTATTTCAATATGTTAAGTGCATTATCCTGACTACGCCTTTGAATACCGACGTTGAAAAGTGCCACGTGTTGAACTTGAAGTAGATGAGCACGAAAGTTGCAGTTACATGTATGTAGTAAGGTCAGTGTTCTCGAACAAAATTGTCTAAGAGCGTTTATTTAGATTTCTTTACTTATGTATAAATTGCTGTCGGCAATGTTAAATTCATTTGATATATGTAGCTCGATGGGAGCTTTAAACTGCTCACTTTAATTTGCCTCAGGATTATCCGACACTATATATTTATTAAAAAAGTGAATTGTAACGTTAATGTAACGACACGTTCCAATTTTGGAAATGTAACTGTAACGAGTTCCTTTTGCATTTGAGGAACTTGTAACGGGAACTCGTTCCGAAATTGTGAAGGAACGAGGAACGAGCTTTCGTTCCTGTTTTGGAGGAACGTGTACAACACTGATTCCTATACTCAATATCGCTTGCACTTTTTCCGTCTATTTCTTTTTCGTTACTTTTTCGAAGTGAGCCTCCAGTTCTTGCAGCTTCTCGGCGGATATGAGCGTGTTAAGGAAAGGATACGAAGAGCGGCGCAAAATCAGGCAAACAACCCCACTTTTTTGTGTTTAATTCTCTCTTTTTGCACCGTTCTCGTTTTATTCCTCGTTAACAACATCTTGGCACGCAGTCGTAGAGGAAAAGAAACGTGAGCTTACACAGGGTTTACAACGTGCGTGCCGCATAGTAATTGGCGGGAGCGTGTTACAGACTGCCGCCGATATGGCTTTGACCTTTCCTGCTTCTTTCGATCGGTGCCATGCCTCTCGGAAGATGAAGAACTTTTAAGATGAAGTACACCTACGGTACGTCGCGAGCCGTGGAGATTGTGCGCTGGAAGTAACGGCCTCCGAAATTAAAGGGACACTAAAGTGAAACAATGACTTGGTTTAGGTTGACAAAATGCACTCTGAGAACACTAATGTCATATGTTTCATTATCATAGGTTCATTATTAGCGGAGAAAATCAAGGTTAAAGTTTTATTTTTTTAAATTTGGCGCCGATATCTGCGCGCGTGACGTCAGAGATTCCAAATGTATTTTTCGTATTTTCGTGACATTGGCGCGATGAAATTTTCTGAAACTTCGTATGCTAGGTTTATGGCACCCACAGATGACAATGCACCTCATTTTTGTCGATTAGAAGCTACGTAGGACTCAGTAGACGCCTTCAGAATCTATGACGTCACGGTGTTTGGTGCGGGAATCTAAAGGTGGCGTCATCCATCCGCATTTTCTTTTCGCGTGTTTTCTCGCTTACCAAGCGTCGTGTCGCGGTAAGAGTGGTGTTTTCGGGATTGTGAAATTGTGCTTAACTAATACGCGAAAAATCGTTTTCCCCTTTAGTGTCCCTTTAAGTGGCGCGCGCCAGCGGTACCCCATCTCGGAAGCGATTGTTTAACGCCCTTTGAAGACTGCTTTGACACGGGGAAATTCACTTGTAGTGACAGTCTCGTCACGAAGCACCGCGTACGCGACGTGCGCCATCCACGTTTCCATAATGAGCAATCATATCGCAATGCACTAATGAAAAAAACAACATAATTACACATACCTTAATTCCACGGCGTACTGATTATCACAGCGTACAGTCTATGCTGCGAACGATCCACATCTGCAGTCAGCGGAGTAATCTGTCAATAGGTCCCGCTTACAGAAGTGGACTTTCATTTTAAGGCGAGGCACTCTTCGGCGACCTCACCGCAATTTTCGTGGCCAACGCAACTTAACGCCTTTCCCGTCAGGAATACATAGGGCTCCACATGAGTACATGACAAACATAGAACGATGTAGCAGTGAATAACAACTTGAACCCCACCACAAAACAGGTGTGTCGGGACTCCAACCGTCGACCTTTTGAGCATGGTGGGTGTCGAACTCTTGGCCACCGAATTATAGGGATTCTAGAACCGTCAAACCTTTTGGGTGTTTGGGATATCGAACCCCCCAACTTCTGAAGCGTGCAAGGACTCCAACTTTGAACCTTCCGAGCATCTGTGTAGCGTTTAATCAGTAAAGGAATTGCAAAAAAAAAAAAAAAATGCACAAGAGGAATTCAGGGAGAGACGGGGGCGATAAAAAACCCGTAAAGGCTCGCTTAGCTTTTATTATAATAATATCTCGGGTTTTATACCTCACAAAACCACGATATGATTATGAGGGACGCCGTAGTGGAGGGCTCCAAAAATTATCAACATCTGGTTTTATTTCACGTGCGCTGACATCGCGCACAACACGGGTCTTTAGCATTTCGCCTCCATCGAAATACGACCGCCGCTGCCGGGGTCGAACCTGCGACCTTCGGGTCAACAGCCGAGCACTGTAAAGGACCAACCACATGCACGCGATTTTCGAGCGACGGCGACGAGCGACAGGATTTGCTGTCGCGGAGGGCCATCCGTCGCCGTCGCTTGTCGCGTCGCACGTTTCTGGAAAGCCAGAAAAAATCGCTTGTCACCCGGAAGTGACCGTGACGATTTCCGGCAACATGGCAGCACCCCTGATCCTCGCTTCGGTTGCAATTCGCTCGTGATGCTTCTTATCCGCGCGTATACTTCAAGGAGTGCAAGATATAGACCAAGGTCTTGTATAGACTACCTTCTTTACAGTCACATCTCACGCGGAGACTGAGGCAGCGGTCGTATTTTGTCGTTAAGCTTGTTATCGACAGTAAAACTGATAACTGTGCAAGTTGGTATGTATCCATATTTAAACTTTTTAGCGCGCAAAAAAGACGAGGACAAGAAAGATAGATAGATACACACGTGTGTCTCTATCTTTCTTGTCCTTGTCTTTTGTGCGCGCTAAAAGAGTTTAAATATGGATTGTTGTCGACAGTTTGTTTTGATGTTTCGTGGTAGCTCGCTACAATGGTAGTAGCCTGCTGCAATGTCAACATCGTCATCGGGTGAGTTTGCGAAGTGCGTCGTAGCGTACGCTTCCGGGCGCCCCACGAGGTCGCAGCAGATACTGCTGTCGCGGTTAAACGAAAGATTGCGAAAAAAGAAAGTCGCGAAACGCTTTCATGACTTCCTTATCCCGCACAAGACAATAATAAATTTGGCCTGTTGTCATCCATCTACTTTTAAATTTATTTTCGCAATTTATCTGCATGCACGCGGTAGTTTTCAATGTAGCAACAATGGCACTTTTTCTCTCATACTACAGTGCCTGGAATATCCTTCAAGGCACTATACTCATACTATTCGCGATGCGACCGACATGTGGTTGCTCCCGTCGCGACGCGACAGCGCGACGGAGCCCGTTTTGTCGCTGTCGCTCGTCGCGATCGCTCGAAAATCGCGTGCATGCGGTTGGGCCTTAACAGCTACACCACCGCGGCGAACAGCTTTGATAATAGGTTTGGTAATATCAAGCGTATAGCATCTAATGTGATAGTCGTTCTAAAATTTGCTCTTGAAGTCACACGTTTATATTCTTCGCAAATGAACGAGATAAGTGATGGAAAAGCAAGATTATGATTGGTGTGTGTGTGTGTGTGTGTGTGTGTGTGTGTGTGTGTGTGTGTGTGTGTGTGTGCGTGTGTGTGTGTGTGTGTGTGTGTGTGTGTGTGTGTGTGTGTGTGTGTGTGTGCGTGCGTGCGTGCGTGCTTGCGTGCGTGCCTGCGTGCGTGCGTGCCTGCGCGCGTCTTCGTCCTGCCCGCGATGCGCTTCGCTAATCGCAGGCAACCTACGATTGCACAAAACTGCGCTGCAGCAAAACGCGCTTACCTACATATTTAGCCCGGAATACTGCTTAAAAAGGGGCCTTTAATCACAAATATGTTTCGCGATTTCGTTGCAAGACATTGCAGGACTCCTTAAGGAAACTTCAAACTCAATCTGGGCGCTTGATTCCGGCACTCAACCATCCGTAACTGCAGTGCGGCAGTATAGCTGATGTTGCGCAACTGCTAATCGAGGTAGTCGAGCGTTTCTAAAACCAGTCTGGCGTGCCCGGCATCTGGTGACTTTCACAACTGTGCACGAATGCAAGTGAAACTATAGACATGTACAGGTGCTCACAGAATAGTAATTCGGAACGCCGGACAGGCGGCCGCTCGTCGGCGCAGCCGTGGTCTGCGCGCTAGCTGTCCCCCTAGCAACAAGCAAGCTCGCCTTTCTCCACACAGTGCATCTGAAATGGTGTTGCCTTGCGCCGATAATAATTGTAGAGGTTATGTACGTCCCGAAAACGCGGTGTGATTGTGAGAGACGATGTAGTGGAGGGCTCCGGAAATTTCGACTGCCTGGGGTTCTTGCCTAAATCGAAGCAGACGAGATTCTAGCATTTAAACTACATCGGAATGAGGCCACTGCAGTGGCGTAGCCAGGGGGTAGCACACAGGGCCCGTGCCCCCCCCCCCCCCCCCCTCCCGAAATTTTTTGTCGCCATGGCATACAAGTCGCAAAATGACCATTTGCCTGCCCCCCGCCCCCCCCTTCAGATCAAGTAGGTGCCCCCCCCCCCCCCCCCCCAAAAAAAAAAAAATCTGCCTACGCCTCTGGGCCACTGCGGCCGCGATTCTATCCAGCGCTAGTCCTCGTCGGTTCCTTTGTCCTTGTGTGTCTCACGCGCTGTTCACGTCGTCATGGAATACCAACTAGCCCGGTCCCATACCTTGCTTCTATCCCGCGACCTTCGGGTGAGCAGTCCAACACCATAACCACTTGACCACCATGGCGTGTCATGCCTCGCTCCGTAGTGCTTCTAAAATGGTGCTGACTGGCGCCAAAAGGCTTGCGTTAGGCGCATCTTGTGACGGAGGGGTTCGGTGGATGGATTCTGTGACAAGCTGTGTGTGTTCGCGAGCTCGTGCGGGCGCATTCGATCGCTTGGGCGCCTTTTATCTTTCGTTCCGCTTTGCGTTATTTATCTTTCCGATGCCGCTGGTTCTGGTTCTGGCAAAGCCCGGTGTTTTGCTTAGCGCTAAGGAGCACCTAACACCTTTTGGGGCAAGGTATACACCATTCTAGATGCACATCGAAGGCGTTCGACCTTGAACGCATTCTTCTCCACTCTTTCACAAGTACGACATATTAACGTTTGAGAACATCCTAAAAAAAAAAAAAAATAGCGATGATGATATATGATAAATTGAAATCTAACGCGGTCGCATTTCACGATGCATATTCTCGAAGACAGCATAACATACTGCGGAGAAAGAATGCGGGCAAACTACGGTATACACAAAAGCTAGCGCATATGATCCCTGAACTATCGAATGCACATGCCGCAGTTACCACGACAGTGCAAGGGAGCCGCTCAGTAATTGCATTTAAAAAGAAAATACACACATATCAGGTAATGCCTCGAAAATATTTTGTTTCTCTGGATTCAATCACTCAGGTTGTCGTTAAAATTGACTTGTATGAATATCTGTCTCGTTTTCATTTAGTGAGTAGTAATAGCATGGTTTGTTATTCAATAGGTCTGTGAATTTACACAGATTGCTTGCTTTGTGTCATTGAAGAAGGAATGTTACAGCAGACTCTCGTTATAAGCTGAGTCTGCAGACAGGTCTGGAAGTATGAATGTCCTTCTAACGATGTTTTATGAACAGTTATCAAAAATTGTGTAACCTTGGCTGCTTCTTCGTTTCAAATTTTTTAACATGTGTACTATCGGCGTCAACTGAAACGCGAACAGCCGAGCGCGTGGTCCAAGCATTAGCAACGGTATAGTACGCTCCGTCCAGTCATCACCATCGACAGGTGCGCGCATCCGCACATTCGCACATTCCCGTTTAGATGAGGATAGTTTTCTGCGATCGACTCACAAGGAACGATTTGCTAAATAGCTTCGCTTTTAAAGATGGCAGGGTTAACAGCCTGATATGGCGGCACCGAAAGTCATCCGTAAAATAGTCTATATATAGACTATTTTACGGATGGCTTTCTTTCTAAAATAGTCTATTCGTAAAATAATCTATTGACTATTTTACGGATGGCTTTCGGTGCCGCCATATTCGACTGTTAACCTTGCCGTTACGGATCTTGAACAGCTAAACTAACATCGCCACGGCGGGCGCATACACATGAAAACAAGTGGGTTGGTGCATTGGGCGATTCCCGACTTTATCAGTTCACGCCACGAGATACAAAACTAAAAAAAAAAAAAAAAAGAAAAACAAAAAAAACGTTCGCTTAATAGCCCAATGTGGCGGTGCCCATGTGTCTTACGTAAAACAGTCTGCAGTTTTGTTCGGGCACATTAGGCCCGAGGAATGCTTCCGCTCGATAACGTATGGTCGGATTATTCATGAAGAGCGTAAAAACCAGTCAGTTAATTGAGGATTGCCACCCGACGTATCGCTCGAAGAAAGAACTAAAGATGCACTTAAAATTCCGTGTAACAGCCCAACATAGTTAGACGTAGCTGTCGAAACTTGCAGCTACCGGCACCGCGCTAAAGAGCACGTGTTAAGGGAGGAGTAGATCGGAGGGTGGATTTCCCGAGCTCAATTAAACCAGTCTCGAGACAGTCGTTCCACCAGTTTCAGAACACCTGTATCGAATATACTAACTGCTCGTTTGAACGCACGCTACCGTTGTCCCCTCGGTGCCAGTATTGAAGCCGTTGCATCACGCGCGGAAATCACAGACCTCGAGGCATTTCAGTGCTGGACCTTGAAGACGATGCGCCTTCTGAGTATATATTCTTGAGGCACAGGATCGACTGACTCGTTTCCCACTCCTCCCCTTTGTATAATTCGCGTGATCTCCAGTACGTACGTGCCTGTTGGTTAATTCGAGGAAAAAAAATGGACACCCATCCGGCCTGCATGGCAACGCTGCTAAGAATTATTGCGGTCAGTGAAAAGTGCACACGTGCTGATAAGGCGGCAATCCTTGCTTCATCGAAATGAGGTGCCTTTCGACGTGCGTTGCGCGCCACAAGGCGCGAAATAGGCTTTCTTTCCTTTTATATGCGATAGTATTAGTGTACCTAATCATAATGATATCGTGGTGTTCGTGCTTAAAACACGATATATCATTATTTTAGAGTGAAGTAAGAGAACGCCGGTAAGTGCCTCTGAGCCCTGCTCCCCCAAAGATCGCGGGAGATCGCGCCATTTTGCTCTCCTTCGGGTACAACCATGTAGGCCGTTTAGGCCGTTTGTACATCAAGCCCAGTGGGTCGAATAAGACACCAAAGGAGCATGGATAGATTTGATGCAGCGGTGAAGCCCGAGGGAACGTTGTCGTTATAATTGACTGTAGTTTTAGAGAAGTAGGCTTGGTGGCTTTCTGAAGGCGCTGTTGCGAGGTGATGACAGGGGGCGCCTGCAAAATGTCTGACGTGCGTTCTAAGGACTTCCACGTTATGTGAGTTTGGATTGAATGTTTACGAGCAATCGCAATAGCTGCCTCTGTTGACGTTGATCTGGGCAAACCAAGGCACACACTGTGTGCCAGGAATAAAAAAAGAAAATCTGACCTGTCGTCGCCTGTGCTGAAACAACTGTGCCTGCTTCTATTGCAAGAGAGGTATGCGGACAGCGTACCTATATGTACCGATGGTTCCACGCACCTCCATAGTTAATCCGGTGCAGTGGTTGTCCCAGCAAGAGCTATTACCATCTATACTTTAGGACTGAACACTCCACGACATCGACAGCTGCGGAACTAGCTGCTCCGCGTGCTGCACTTTGTTTAGTTAATCAGGAACCACTTCGACAATGGCCGATCATCAGCGGCTCAAAGGCAGCACTACAATCTGTGCTATCAGCTCTGCGTCGCGAGCCATACGAACAGCTCGTATTCGAGAGAGAGAGAGAGAGACTCCTTATTGAAGAAAACAGATTTTTGCCGGCGTCTATATACCGCTGGCATGCTGCTCGGTATAGGGATGGGGAATGGGGTTAAAAGATGCTAGAAGATAGATTAGATATGTAGCACTCTGAAGCACGGTTTAGGAAAACGCAGAGTGGTTTATTCATACGTGCACGCCATTCTCAGAACTTCCTCTTCTTCTTTCTCAAGCAGAAGCCCACTACCAGTTCACGTCCCAAGTTATTGTGCGCCAGAAGAAGAAGAAAAGTCCGCCACAGGTGTCTTCTCCATACGTCACATGAGAGAGTGCATCACGTGATGTTTCAGTGGCTGCCAAGTCACTGCGGCGTCATAGGGAACGAACACGCCGATAATGCCTCTCGGGAAGCTCTTAAGGCACACAGGAAGAAACCATACCAGTTTCTAGGTCCGACGCTGCCGGCAGTCTTCTGGTGCTTGCACATGAAATCACGCTCTCTCTGTGGTGCACACCAAGTAGCCACACCAAGTGGACCAATCGTCAACACCGCCTGTCTTCTTTGATGCATCTCTGTATGCCAGCTGGACACCACCGAAGAAATGCCACTATGCTTTGTAACTTATGGCTGGGAGTGGCATTCACGAAATCTTATTCCTTTCGCATTGAATGGCCGACAACGCTCGTTGGAGAGAATTGTCGACGACCATGTGTCCTCGTTGCCTTCCATGTGTCAGGGAGGCTCGGGTTCTCCTCACCTTTCAAACGTGCCTGCCCTCATCCTTCAGATGGAAAAAAAAATTCCCCATCTCCTGCTAAAGGGAACCATGTGTGGATGCGAAGCAGCGGAGAGATAACTAGCTTGAACGGGAGGAACATCGCCGCTCTCATTTCACGGCAGCGGTCCGGGCGCTCATCGCGGCGCTGCACAGGAGAGAGAATGAGGCGCGCGCGCTCCGTCATTTTCATACCGCGGAACTACCGTGGCGCCCCCCAGCGGAGTATGCAGCTGTCACACCACCTGTCGTGCGCGCCGCTCCGTAGAGAATTCCTGGAGGAGAGGACGGGGGGGGACCGTAGGAGAGGAGAGAGAGGGGACGTGCATGCGCTGTGGAGGTGTGGGACGCGGGAGCCGCTCCGTAGAGTAGAGGATTCCTAGAGGGGGAGAAGACGCGCCTGCGCTGTGGGACGCCGGAGCCGCTCCGTAGAGTAGATGATTCCTAGAGTAGAGGAAGGGGGGTGAGCGTAGGAGAGGGAACGCGGATGCGCTGTAGGGAGTGTGGGACGCGGGGCCGCTCCGTAGAGTAGAGGATTCCTAGAGGAGAGATAGGGGTGAGCGTAGGAGAGAGAGGGGGAGGGGACGCGCATGCGCTGTGGTGGTGCGGGACGCGGGAAGGACTAAGCCCCCCTCAAAACACATGCAAGCAAGATCAAGGAATGGAGTCAACCTGGGCGACAGACACCACCTGCCTAGCCATTGCTAAGCAGCCTCTCTGTGCTCTCGGCCATGACTCTGATGACTGTGATAGTGGTTGACGGCCTTAATATTACTACAGTGTTCTGGTTCGCATAATGGGTGCTTCCCTACTTCATGAAAGTGGCCGGACGCGGGACGCGGGACGTGGGACGGCGGACGGCGGACGCGGGAGGGACGGACATAGCCCCGAGCATAAGATGCTTCGCATCTAAAAACTCACAGGGTTCTTTATGCATTCGCCTAAGACAACCTGAACCCGAAAGCCCGAAAGCCATCTTCTTCGTTTTCTTCTCAGTCTATTTATCGATCTTCTCACTCCCCCCTTCCGAAAGCTAAGGCGAGATTGCACTGCCTCCGTGATCGGAAGCATTGCAAGGTATCTGTACCTCACCTAGCTTTACACTGCCTCTGAGATCGGTCCACCTTTGACGAGGTCCTGTGATGACGTCATCACCTGACGTCACATTATCGATGTCGCGGTGATGTCACAGCGACGTCGTCACGACGTCACATTAATGCCACGATGACGTCACGAATTCTGGAGATCTCTGACGCCATGAGTACGTCATGCGATGACGTTGTCAAATGACGATGTTCTTTTGCGACACAGAGGTTGCCTCCGGCGACGCCGGACGCCGCCGATGGTAAATTTCCGAGTTTGATGAGGCATATCAGGCCTTCGCCTTCATAGAAATTGAATTGAATATAAATTGAATATATAAAGCGAGGTGCCCGCGGCTTCATCGGCACTCGAGTGCTGCTGTACGGCATCGGTGTCCACTTCCGATTGGCAGGCCGCCCAATTGACCGGGAGGTCGCGGCTGAGTAGCCGCGGCACGCGCCGGACTGCGCGTGCGAGGACGCTCGACGAGGAAATAATATCGCGCGCCGCCGCAGCCGCCGTGCGCCTGCCACGCGCGTCAATCGCGACATCGCGGAAGGTGCATAGCGTGTTTGCGAACTAAGTACCTCACGATTCAGTCAAACGATTCAGTCGTTCATGGGACAGACCGAGAAATTACGATGTCTTTGACGCTATACGCACGTGTGAATTGTACGATCAAGCGAAATCATCGTGACGCTCAGAGCCGACACATACTATACATTTTGTTCGTAATGCCATGGTGCACTTTTCATCAGTCCTGGGAAGTCAACGAAACAAGATACAAATGTGTAATCTTCGCACTTCTGTCTTCTCTTTCTCTGCCTGTCTCGCTCTCTCTCTCTCTCTCTCTCTCTCTCTATATATATATATATATATATATATATATATATATATATATATATATATATATATATACACACGCATTTTGTGGAGTAGGGAAGCACGCCATTATTCGTCATTCTGTGGCACAGTGTAATGAAGTCACGTCACTCATGACGGACAGCGCAAAAAAGGACACGAAAAAACAAGAAAGTACACGACACAAGCGCTGTCACGTCACGCTCACGTCATGACCTTGAGCAGTTTTTCTTCTTTCTTTTTTTTCTGCGTATGAGCGGCCTACTTTCAGTGTGAACGCGAGAGCGCTCAAGGGCACGTGGCGGCCTCCCGCGGCGACCACGGCAACTATACAGCTCACGATGCTCAAATCAGCCAATGGTCGTGAGTTTGGGTATATGGCACGATCATTTGAGTATATGGCATCATTTGCCGGAAGAAGATAGAACGATTTCCAACTGACTTTGATAATTGTAAATTCCAGGCCGCGTGCTGCGCTGTAATGTATGACTCGCGTGTTCTCGACTACCGATCGGCAACGTTTCCTGACCATGTTGAAAAAGTGCTGCAGGGCCCCTAATAAGGACCCCGTCGTTACGCAATTCGCATTGTGTGATGCCTGGTTGATATTTCACTCTTTTACCACGCCATATTACGTATGTTAAGTTGATTTCTTGCCCGACATGACGCATGTATAGGACTTTTTGCCAAGGAGTTTCTAGCACCGGCGTGGCTCTGCGGTAGAATACTCGACTGCCTCGCAGAGGGACCGGGTTCACATTCCATTCAATTCGGGATATTTTAGGCGCGAAGCTCCTTAGGGCATAGGCTAGTCCCGCGTCGTTGTCGTAGCCACCCCTGTGCGATGACGATGACGCTGCCATCACGGCACAGCACATGGAATGTACCCACTATGCGTCATAACGATGACGCTGATGACGATGAAGAATAAGCGTGTCCCGTTACCCTAGTGGTGGGTGACTTTAACGTTGACATCACTGAAAACAGTTCGCTCATACAACACATGGCATCGCGATATGGTCTCACATGCATATCGTTTGACCACATGCAACCAACCACCATCCGAGGAACCTGCATCGATCTCGTCTTTACAAACTTTCCACTACGACCCATCCAGGAACCGCTCTCCCTCCATTTCACCGACCATAAAGCCGTTATAATGAAGGGGGAACGGAAGCCATGGCTTATGTAAACGGTAACCACGACCAACGAAGAAACGAAAACAAAACGGAAAATCACGGCTCACGAATAAAATATAAATTTCTTGTATATATACACACAGTGTTTGTCACGTCTTTGGTGATGTACTGGGCGAATTTCACGGAAGATTCACGGTTTACCGATGAACCTACGGAGCTTCGCCCACTCATCATCATTCACTCCGTGGATATGCTGTGGTTTTTTTTTTTTTCTCATTGTTTGCGATAGTGGTTACGGACGCCGGCGGCGGCGGCGGACAACTACGCCGCCAAAATCGCTTGTAGCTGTGATCTCATAACAGCTTTCGCTGTAAAAGAAGCACGAAGACCAATGCGCAGTGAGGATGATTACCGACCGAATGTCAGGTGTGGTGCCGAGATCTTGCAACGCCTCCGATCTCTGAGGCAGCGCAATACCAAGTTAGGTGCGCAGAGCTTTCGGAATGGTGCGTGGGAGTGTCGGTACATCGATCGAGAAGAAGAAGAAGGTTTGAGTCGTCTTAGGCGAATGCATGAGGGTACAGTCGCGCTCAATATGACTTGCAACACGGAAGCGCGTGGCCTCACGAGTTCAAAGATTGCGCATGGCTTCCGCTAGACCTTATTTCCATTACTAAACGCGTTTCTCTCACTTGGATATGATATCCCAAATAGGAAAATAATATTTAGTTGTTGAAATGAAAACAAGTTGAAGCCATGCGCAACCTTTGAACCCGTGGGGCCACGCGCTCCCGTGTTGCAAGTCGTATTGAGCGCGCCTGTACCTGGGATTGCCTTTCTGACGCTCCCGTGTTGCAAGTCATATTGAGCGCGCCTGTACCTGGGATTGCCTTTCTGAAGCGCAGGCGCATATTTACTGCATCGACCCGCTCGTTTCTCTCTCTCTCTCTATCTTTCTCTCATTAGTGGGTACCTTAAGCTCTTGCGTACTTATTAGCGCGAGCTCATATTAGCACGCACGCGCAGGTTGGTTAACTCGAGGAAAGAAATGGACACCCAAACGACCTCTACGAGAACGCTGCGAAGCGTTCGCAGCCAGTGAAGAAAACGCACGTGGCGATGAAACGGCAATCCCTGCTGTGCGTGTGTTTGTGCGGGGCGCACAAACGAAGCCGACTTGGCGTTAACGCTTCCTACCAGCCCACGACGGATGATCACGGAGCGTGGAGGAATATGGGCCCTTGCACGAGATTCGTAAAGGAAAAGCGGGAAGTGGCGCTGAGACCTGCTCCGTTCGAGGGTCGCGGAAAAATAGCGCCATTTTCCTCTCCTTCAAGGACCACTATATACAGGCTAACGACGCCTTCTGAAAATCAAGCCGGAATGTCTCATTATCATATGATTTTGGCACGCAACACCTCAGAATGTAATTTTATTTCAATGTGCAACGACTAGAAGCGTTATACCCGCCAACGCTGCGGACGTCATTGCGGGGTAGGAAGATTCGATCAAATCCTTCCTTATGGCTAGATTGAGTTCTGTAGACGACATGTATGCGACGCGTGCAATATAGTGGCGCACTCCGGAATAATTTTGACCACACAGGCGCCATTAATGAACAACTTAATTGAAGACCTGTCGCGGTCGTCCACTGATTATGGTGCTCGACTGCTGACCCGAAGGTCGCGGGATCGAATCCGGGCCGCGGCGGTCGCATTTCAATGGAGACAAAATGCTTGAGGCCTGTGCTGAGATTTTGGTGTACGTTAAAGAATTCCAGGTGGTCCAAATTTGCCAAGGCAGTGGTTACACGTGTACATGAAAATCCTCCGAGCACAGCGCGTCGGGGAGCCTCCCGCGCTCGGGAGGCTCCCCGACGCGCTGTGCTCGGAGGCAGCTTTGCAACTGCTGTGCCGGTTGTCACGTGATCATAGAGGGCGGTGGCGAGCTTTGGGCTGGGCGGACCCTACGCGGCACGACGTCGCTACAAGCGTGCCCCAGTATGTCGACGGCGCCTACCGCTTTTTACAAACATGGAATAGGTCTATAGACCGAGGCATGCAGCGGCGCCGAGCTTTGGGCTGGGCGAAGCCTACGCGCCGCGACGTCGCTACAAGCGCCCCAGTATGTCGACGGCGCCTACCGCTGTTTACAAACATGGGTCGAGGCAGCAGCGCCGAGTACATGGTGTGACATCGGAGGTGCTGATGTAAAGCGTGGAGTCCGCGGCTTCGTCGGCACGCGATCGCTGCTGTGCGGTATCGGTCGCCTCTTCCGATTGGCAGGCCGCCCAATTGGCCGGGAGGCCGCTGCTGAGTAGCCGCGGCACGCGTCGCACTGCGCGTGCGAGGACGCTCAACGAGGAAACGATGTCGCGCCGCCGCCGCCGTGCTCGCGCGTGCCACGCGCGCGTCAATCGTGGCATCGCGGAAGACGGATAGCGTGTTTGCGAACTAAGTACCTATCGATTGAGCCAGAAGATTCAGTCGTGCGTGGGATAGACCGAGAAATTACGATGTCTTTGGCGCTAAGTAAGTAGCAGTACGCGTGAATTGTTACTTACCTTAGCCCAAATCTCCATGACCCTGTCAGCCAATATTCTTCGTGGCTCACACAATAATGATATATATATATATATATATATATATATATATATATATATATATATATATATATATATATATATATATGTAGAGAGAGAGAGAGAGAGAAAGAGAAAGTAAAAGATCGTTAATTCAGATTTCACGCGGGATCAGAAGAAGAGTCCAAATTAAACGACTAGCCAATTATCGAAAGTATCAGGAAAACAATAAACAAGTCTCTATTACGGTAACGCATTTTCATTTTCTTGATGCATGCCTAATTCCAGTACTTATTTTGCATAAGAGCTGGGCAAAAACCGCAATTTTTGTCATTCCTTCGTTCACAATGTGAGCGCGGCTCAAGGCCTCCGTGCCTTAAGACGAAACGTGCTCTGAACGGATTCCTTATTCATCATCAGCCTGTCTACGCCCACTGCAGGGCAAAGGCCTCTCCCATGTTTCGCCAATCAACCCGGTCCTGTGCTTTCTGCTGCCACGTTATACCTGCAAACTTCTTAATCTCATCTACCCACCTAATTTTCTGTCTCCCCCTCACGCGTTTGCCATCTCTTGGAATCCAGTCAGTTACCCTTAATGACCAGCGGTTATCCTGTCGACGTGCTACGTGCCCGGCCCATATCCATTTCTTCTTCTTGATTTCGACTATGATATCCTTAACCCCCGTTTGTTCCCTGACCCACTCTGCTCTCTTCCTGTCTCTTAAGGTTACACCTATCATTTTCCTTTCCATCGCTCGCTGCGTCGTCCTCAGTTTAAGTTGAACCCTCTTTGTAAGTCTCCAGGTTTCTGCTCCGTAGGTAAGTACCGGTAAGATGCAGCTGTTATATACCTTCCTCTTGAGGGATATTGGTAGACTACCATTCATGATTTGATAATGCTTGCCGAATGAGCCCCATCCCATCCTTATTCTTCTAGTTATTTCACTCTCATGGTTCGGCTCCGCGGTTACTACCTGTCCTAAGTAGACGTACTCCTTTACAACTTCCAGTGTCTCGCCACCTATCGCAAAGCGCTGTTCTCTGCCAAGATTGTTCCACATTACTTTAGTTTTATGCATATTAATTTTCAGACCTATACTCTTCTACTTTCCGTATCCAGTTCAGTAATCATAAGCTGTAATTCGTCTCCCGCGTTACTCATCAATGCAATGTCATCAGCGAATCGCAGGTTACTGAGATACTCTCCATTAACTCTTATCCCTAACTCTTCCCAATCTAGGGCCCTGAAAACCTCCTGTAAACACGCGGTGAATAGCATTGGAGAGATCGTGTCTCCCTGTCGTACGCCCTTCTTTATTGGGATTCTATCGCTTTCTTTATGGAGGACTATCGTGGCTGTGGATCCGCTGTAGATTTCTTCCATTATGTTTATATAGGCTTCGTCGATGCCCTGATTCCGCAGTGCCTGCATGACTGCTGATGTCTCCACCGAATCAAATGCCTTCTCGTAATCTATGAAGGCTATGTATAGGGGTTGGTTGTATTCCGCGCATTTCTCTATCACCTGATTGATAGTTCCTTATTACACACCGTCAATACCGCGCGCACGTGGCGATAATTTTTTTTTCGCCGGAAAATTGGCCGCCAATTTATCGTTCGTCCTTGACAATGTAGCAAGTGAGTTTTATGCCAGAATGCGTACCGTGGCTGAAGCTCTTCGTGCTTAAACAGCTTCCATCATATCTGAGTTCTTTGACATTGCGCGTGCATTACCCAAGTTGAAACGAACTGGGTGCCGCATCCGCTGTGCACGAAACCATGGTCGCTGAAGACACGATCATAGCGTCCACGTTATTCGGAACGCACGCGCGCGACCTATATCAACGCAGAGTCGAAACGAAACTCCTGAGCACGGCGTCTGTTTCTGAACAAACCTGACTCGTAGTCACTCTCCATGAAAAGCATTAGCTTTTCATGGAGAGTGACTACGTTGTTCTGAAGGCCCGCGGACCCGCGGAGAAGGCCTGCTGCTAGTTCTGAAGGCCTGCTGCTTGTCGCAGCTTTTACCCCAGTCACTATCGGTGTGCTCGCAGAGCCCACAGAGTTCGCGTTAGCCGAGTAAAATCGTAAATGACACAAGTTTGCCGCCGCACCAGACGCACGCTGAATGAAGCCTTTGCCGGCAACAACGCGATAGTCGAAAGACTGTGGATGGCGACCACGCCTTTCTGAAGGCCCGTGGCCGTTTCGGTTGTTCGCGAACGCCGTTATCGCTCGCTTGCTTCGCACATTTGCGGCACTTCGTGCTTGGCGCGCTCCGAGGATCGTCCGAATTAACCGTGTTGCGGCTAAATATGGCCGAAATAACGAGAGTTGTCATGAAACAATACATATGCTTGCCGGGACCAGAGAACAATTGTGGTTGCAGTGCTTGCTAATTTTAAAAACATATTACATATGTACTCCTATGATGAAGGAGTCATGTCGGCTTAACGTCAATTTTATACTTCAGCGCCATCCATTGTAGTTGGTTTACGTAGCACTAGCCAGGGCTACCATCCTCGCAAGCACAAGCGCTACATATCAGCTTATGGCTTCTGGTGTTGGCAATACCCATGTTTCGGTTGGCATTGTTACACAACTGTAATAAACTGGTTATATAAACATACGCGACTGTTCAACGTATGTCTGTGCGTCTAACCTTTGTACATATTTTTAGCGTCATTTCCTAACGTTTCGCTCAATAAAAAAAATTACAACCCAGTCACCTTACCTCCGCATGCTTCGCATAACATCGATTCCCATGCTACTTGGAATCTGCCGTGCTTTTTTTAACCCTTTTTTTTTTATCGTGCAATTGCTTCCCTCTTATCAGGAAAAACGTGCTCAAAGCAGCATTTAGGAGAATGGATTGGATATAGCTATGTCAAATGCTATGTCTTTTGGAGCCTCCTCATTAGTACATAGGGACGTTTACTCCGCTATTGAAAGTATTTTAATGGAATCAAGACGGCTTTGATCTGAATGCTTAAGTTAATGTTATTAATTTAAATCGATTATTCTAGTTATTTCAAAAGTCGTGCAAATTATTCACGTTGTTAGACTATCCGTTTATTGGCCAATCGCTCAAAGTACCTATGGGCCAATCACATAGGAGTTCAAGGTTGTCCTGTGCTTGCGACCTCTGCTTGCAGCACACGATCAATACCAAGTTCAAGGATTTGGACAGCGGCTTCAGCTGAAGGCCGGACTGTTTCAGCCGCATGCGCGATTGTCACGGTGGACACGCGCCCTATAGAACTGCCAGGAGCTTTATTTCCCAACCACCTTTCGTCTCCTGTTCCTATCATCACTGTTGGCGGCTGGCCGACCTCTCACGTCACCAGCGGTATACGTTGTCGTGTACGTGCCCGCCATCATCGAAGACCGAACGGGATGATTACGAATCGTGTACCCTGATAACGGCCAGGTATATATTGCCTTAGAGGCATCACGCGTGTAGTCGTTTCCGCATTAATGTGTACCACTGGAATAAAGCGCTCGGGCGTTGGCGGTCGGGGTCGGGAGTGGCGTCACTGTCCTCGCAACGTGCACGGCTGCACGTAGCGAAATGTTTTGTCCGGTTCCGTGCATCAAACGTGGACACCGCGATCGTGGTTTTGCTAAAATAGCATGACCTGATGAACACGCGCGCGCACACTCACACAGAACACGCGCGCACGCACAAAGAGAGAGAGAGGGGGAGAGGAATGATAACAATAATAATAATATCTGGGGGTTCACGTCCCAAAACCACGATATGATTATGAGAGACGCCGTAGTGGAGGGCTCCGGAAATTTTGACCATCTGGTGTTCTTTAACGTGCACTGACATCGTACAATACACGGGCCTCTACCATTTCGCCTCCATCGAAATGCGACCGCCGAAGCCGGGATCGAACCCGCGACCTTCGGGTCAGCAGCCGAGCACCTTAGCCATTGATCCACCGCGGCGGACGTGGGAGAGGAATGAACTTTATTGTAAGAGTATACGAAGTTCTTTGGTCGTTCTGGTGGGTGGCCTCCTCAGTCCAGAAGGCTACGTGTCCTGGCATCATGCCTCGCCCTGTTCGGCAGTTGTCGCTGGTATTCAGGATTGAGAATGGCTGGCTGGGTCTCCCGCTGCTCAAGGGTCGTGGGATGAGTAGGAAGGCAAAAGAAATGGTACACAAATGAGACACACAAAAGGACACGGAAGACATTGATGTTGCTTATCAGCGAACGGCTAACATGTAAGCTTACATTATCCGGTAAGAGGCGTTATTTAGCCAGCACATGGTCAACATTAGCCGGTACTGACTGGTAGTGGTGGCACGCGAGTAAACACAGTAGTTGAAATTCTCCGCATCGTGGACATCACGTACGCAGTTACAAAAAAGTGCGTAGAAAAAAGTGCGCTATTTAACCAATACTGCCACTGGCATGGCAGGGAGCGGAGGGTTTGGGGGGGGTAGGTCCTCCCCCCCCCCCCCCCGAAAAAAATTTCTGGCTGCGCCACTAGTCTACCACGGACGACCACAACGAAGTCTGGATCGCCTAACTTGGCACTTCAGCCTGTACGCCGCGGTATTAAGGCACTGATGTGCAGGTCGTGCAGGTGATGTAAAGAAACGTTTTATTTAACTACGCATGCTCGCTAAAGAAGTGGCGAGAAAAAACAATCTTGTGGCCAAGTTTGATTTCCCCCCAGTATGAACCTATTTCCCAGCCAGTGGGGAGTTCTCACACACAAGTGACACAATTAATGCTCAAGCACCGTGCATAGGTGTGCGCAGGGTTCCTCTTCAGGGGGGGGGGGGGGGGGGGGTGACGGCTCGTCTCAGCGCCCCCCCTTCCCTATTAAGTCAATGTATGGGGCAGGCTTTGCGCCCCCCCCCCCCTTCTTAGGTGTGACTAGTGGGGGCGCCCCCCCCCCCTTCTGCCCCCCCTCGTGCGCATGCCTATGGGCGTGCGTATGACACCTCCTACCAGTCAGCTTTCGTTATCGGCGAAGCGTCAAATAAAGTCGACCCATTCCGTTTGGCGCATATATCTTTATCGGACGGAGTACGTGCTCTTAAACATGCATTACTCGAAGTGACCTCGCCGCCTTGCGAGTTTTCCTTCCGTGTATGAAAGCCAAGGGTAGGGAAACATCCTCATTTCCAAAGAAGCGAGCTTAGGGCGATGCCTGAGGTGAGAACGTTGTAAGAGCCAAACAACATCAGCGGTAATGTGCGCGCACGTACGTCACCCTTTGACGTGGTGTTGATGATCGTAAAAAGGCTATAGAAATGGCCTTTCTATGTTCATCACCACTATATCCGGAGCACGATCGAACTATATGTCAAGAGCACAGTTTGCGTTCAGGAATTCAGGACACTTATCTGAGGCATATCATACGGTTTACACTGGTAATGTTAGGGTACTAACCGTTTCGCGTCGGGTGCTGGACGCTATTAACCTGTTGAGCGTAGGCGTAGCAAGATAGTGGTTTTCCCTAAATTTTAAGTTTCTCTATATGTATATATAGCAATTAGACGTCCCCCCCCCCCCCCCCCCCCCCCCCCCATCCCCACCTTGGATGATATCGTGGCTATGCCCCTGCTCTTGAGCGGAACGCAAGAGAGATAGAGATAGAGAAAGGTCAAGTGAAAGGCAGGGAGGTAAACCACAAGAAAGTTTTTTTTCGGATTGCTACCCTGCACTGGGGAAGGGGTGAGTGGGACAGAAAGGCGAGAAAGGGGAAAAAAGATAAAAATCTAAAAAATTCAAAGCAAGAAAAAGAAAACGCACAGACGTGTCATTGTCGTTCAACGAGGCCAACTGGCAGCAGAAACTTCAACAGCGCCTTCGTCGCTTTCTGGTTGGAGGAAGCACGAACGTTATACGGCGCTGCAAAGTCGATTTCTCCGGGAGTGGCTGGTCATCGAGGCGTGCCCACGTGGTTGAGAGCAGTTGCCTCTGGGAGCTGTAGTGAGGACAATGCCGACTGTAGCTTGGAGTGTCATTGACGAACAGCTTTGCTTAGCAGAACGCAAGATGCGTTTAATGGGCTTTATCTATCAGTGACGTAGCCAGGGGGGGGGGGGGGAGTTCAGCCCCCCCCTCCCCCGAAATTTTCTAATTTTGCTTACGCATATATATGCGTAAGCAAAATAGATATATATGCGTATATAAATGCATTAGATTTCTATTTTTATAAATATCATGTGTTTGCAAGTGTTATTCAAGATGTTCCATTTTTTTCAATTCCACTCAAATTGTGTATTTTTTCTGGATATATGCTGAACACGTGTATGTATGCTAATTTTGATGTTACTGCTGTCATGTGAGGGCCTTCCGGCACGTTCAAGCTGCATGATGCAGCTTTTCGCCTGACGGACCCCCCGGCAATTTCGTTGGAAAATAAAAACATTTCTGATTCTGATTTTGATGCACGCACACATACAAACGCACGCACGAACATACATAAAGTATGGTTGAACCCCCCCCCCCCCCCTCCCCCCTTCCCGAAAAAATTTCTGGCTACGTCCCTGTTATCTATACACGCGATGGGTGCGCACGAGGGCAGAAGTGTATTTTCTCCTGCGAGCAAACATAAAATTTTCTTGGCACGAGCGTTCCAAGTGTTTTCTTTGAGGTGACGTAAACTTCTCGATTTAACAAAGTACTTCTCGGTGTTCCGTGAACTTCACTTATATGAGAGTTTAGCTATCACGGGTTAAGAAAGGAAAAATATACAACCATCCGTTTGTAGCACGAAGCCACAAGGAAATCCGTACGGATTTCTCAGAAAGAAAGGCTTCTTAGTTATCACGGGTCTGCGCTAACATCGACACTTCATGGTCTTACAATAATCGATCTTGAGAGGAAAAACAATACACCCGGTCTGCGCGGCACACGCGGCGCAGTCACAGCGAAAGATGGAAGAGCGGCCTTTCTAGAGGCCATTCTAAACTAAAGATATATATTGCGGGGCAGCTACTGCAAGTACACTCGCAAGATGTCAATCAATCAATCAATCAATCAATCAATCAATCAATCAATCAATCAATCAATCAATCAATCAATCAATCAATCAATCAATCAATCAATCAGTGTTTATTCGATCAAGTTAATACAAAATATGGTTACAAAAGTATTTGGACCATTAGCTTGTGTGGCTAGTTACTGGTCCAATCTATTACATGAGTATTTTATTACATTTCAGGAGCAGAGATGCATTTAATATGACATGATTCATGTCGACTACGCCATGAATCATCATAATTTTTGCGAAGTAGGAGAGCATCCACTATGCCATTATTCGTCATTCTGCGGAGAAGCGAGGTACCTGCTACACATCTGTAAGGAATTTTGTGCGCCATGTTGATGCTGTGGCTGA
>JALIZH010004384.1:0-10442 GCA_030522465.1 Rhipicephalus appendiculatus | reverse complement strand
ATATATGGCAATGAATCTTGACCTCCAAGGTGGTGCCGGTGGGAAATTTCTCCTGTGCGTTGTTGAACAATAAAAATTCGCAGCGTGCGCGTTAACTAAAAGCGGTCTGCGGCGGAGCTCGGCGGAGCTATATATGACAAAAAAATTAAAAAAATAAATAAAAAAATTAAAAAAAAACAAGAAAAAAGCAAAAAAAAAAAGAGGCGCTGCGCCGTGCTCCCGACCGGGCTGCAGAAATTAGGCGCCTTTTTCCTTCTTCAAACCACAACCACCATATATAAATGGAGTGAAGCGCGCGCGAAATGCATTCGCATTTCCTCACGATTCCCTTCGGGGGAGGTGGGGGCTTTTTTTTATTTTATTTATTTGTGTTATTTTTTTTTTCACAATGCAAATTTTGACATTTCACGTTGATATTGTCGGTTGAATTTTGTACAGTCTGAATTCATTGTGTTTGTTAAGAAACCTTGTTATATGTTTTGTACCACCCTGCTAGAGCCCCAGCATTGGGGTTAGCAGTATTTAAAATAAATAAATAAATAAACAAACAAATAAATAAATAAATAAATAAATAAATAAATAAATAAATAAATAAATAAATAAATAAATAAATAAAGAGCCGAGCCCAAAACTCCCTAAAAAGGCTCAAACCCGTTTGCTGTGTATACAGGTATGTTCCACAGGTGTCTGGAGGAAATGATTTGAATACTTATGCGACGGGATTTTCACGTTAGTCATGTCACAACCAGCCAGGCATAATCGTCAAACCCTCTTAGCCTTCCATACTAATTTTGCTCTACACCAAGTTAGGAGGTGATCACGAGATATACATTTCAGCTTACCGCTTCTGGTGTTGATAATAACCATGCTGCTCTTGACATCGTTACGCAACTGTAAACAACTGGCTATATAAAACATATGCGACTGTTCAACATACATGTCCGTGCTTACAACATTTGTACATATGTTAGAGCGTCATTTTGTAACGTATCGCTAAAAAAAGTTACACCACAGTCCCCTTCTCTCTGCATGCTTCGCATGACATTGATTCCCATGGTACGTGGGATATGCCGAATTTTTCAACTTTACTGTCTGTATCGCTATTTTTTATATTAATGACAGATGGTGATTTGGAATCCAATGATGGAGTCTCCCAAATTAGTGATGAGGAAGATGAGGAAGATGAGGAAGATGAAGAAGATGAGGAAGAAGAGAGCTCGGAAGAGCAGAGTGATGGGTCCAATAGCTTTGGTGGAAATGGCCTATTCGACTTACAACCACCAGGTGAGTAAGCATATAACCTCCCTATCACGCAATTCATGTCGAACCCGCTGCGCCGCGTCACCGACGAGCCACATATGTGCCAAATTGAGTCAAGAGGTGATACCTGCTACATGCTACATATCTGCAAAAATATGCTAATTTGCTTCGAGGGTGTGCCAGGACGTCATTTTTGCGGCCTTTAGGAGAAAGACATTATGGCAGACATTCGGTATAACTAATTGTTAAATCAAAAGTTTAGGCTTATATGCGCTAGTTATCTTCCATCAGTCAACTAAGCGTCTGTAGTCAGGTGCAACTCAAAAATATGGGCAGCCGCAGTTTAGGTAAGTGGAGCTTGGCAGCGACCGACTGACCCCGCTATAAAGTAACAGTATAAGTGTTCTAGCCATGCTTCCGACTTCTAGGTCGCCGTCCGTCAATGACGGTAGAGCGTTCGCTTATTGATGCAGGCTTCTGTGCGTCCACTTTTGATTGGGTCGCTGCCTTAGAAAGTGTTACAGGACTACAATATCAAATCAGCGGTAATTCTTGGTGTTTCTGTCTGCTGGCGGAGGGGAAGGGGGGGAGGGGCTTTGTGACCCCTTGTCAAACGATTTGAACAACCCCATGCTGCGCAGATTTTTCTGCAACTTTTCTATATCATTCGGCGGCAAAACACAATTCAATCGAGTAAATATACCTCCAAACTGCTGTGAAGTCAGAGAAAAGTAATGCGTCGAGTAAGTACATTTTTTTGCAGGATGGTAGAATTTTACTTGATTTGTTGTATTAATTTCATTGAGTATATTGTGCACGTACATGAACAGATAAGCCTGTTTTCTTTTGTTTGTCACAAGAATTGGTAACGCTGTTCATTTTGAATAACTACAAGAACAAATCATGCAGTGCCTTTGTTTTAATAGGATAATACGGTAAGGATTTATCAACAGTTCCACCTGCGGAAAAGGCCTCTGAAACGTTATTGAGGAGACAAGGAGTCGCAGCACACACACACACACACACACACACACACACACACACACACACACACACACACACACACACACACACATATATATATATATATATATATATATATATATATACACTGGTGTCTCGGTCCTGCTCCTCGGCAAATCCAAAATCTTGTGTTAAAGAAATTGTCAAATGAAATACGAAGTTTTCATTATCGCGAATTTCGTTAAACACGCACAATATTTAAGCCAGAAAGGACAAGCTAATTATTAAACCTTGTGTTTTCTTACCTGCCCACGAAGCAACAACTCAACGATTATCTCCATGAAACACGACAGCTTTTACTTTACCGTACAACATAGGGCTAGGTTCTACTGAAACAGCGCCTCCTCTGTTTTTTCAATGCCGGCCAGATCCGCTTGATCCAGCCGTTCACCACCCTCTCCTCTAGCCCTTTCCGACTCTCGCCCATCACCTAGCCTTCGCGTGTGCTTTACATTCATGGGGGAAAGTACCCTTTAAGTGGTGCATCACGACGGAAATCGTTTGAAGTAATTTTTTTGTTCAGTTGTGTACAGTTCCGTGGGGTATCGTCTTGCATCCCTCGTGTTTACTATGTTGGCGGTCACGCTGGCTCTGTTAGAAACACGGTGTTTTGAAATAGCGCGTCTCCGTTCGTGGGGCTACTAGGGCGACCAATGGGGAAGCGTCACTGCGACGCTTCTGGATGCGCCGACTTTCAGAGGAGCTGCACGAGCGCCGTGAGGCGGCGGCGGCACTGCTTCGAGCCACAAAGAAGGAGCACGAAACATGGCATGAAAGAAAAGACGTGACGGACGCGTCTGTCGCATCTCCGTGGAAAACCTCTCAGACGCACGTGTGACGCAAGCAGCCGCAGCCCTTATGTGGCGTCGCGTCACGACCACTCCCTGAACTAAGGCGAACCGACGCGTGGCCTCCGAGATTAGCCGGCTGCGCGGCGCGCCGCCGGCTAATCCCGGAGGCCATGACCGGCGGCTCCTATCCGCCTCGTGCACCGGTATGGTGGCGCCACCGCTCAGCAAACGCGGTCGCACCCTCAAGCAAACCGCCATAGGATCCCATGCATTTTGATTGAAGTTTGCGCATCTGTTGTGCAGAAACAAGCGAGCGCCATCTCTCGAAAATATTTCACACCATGGAGGAAGGAATACCTTCCTCCATGTTTCACACCGACGACTAGAGACCTCCTCGCTTCCACCGCCTTCGTATGGTGTACTAGAATGGGAGAGTGTGCCGTCTTCAGAGCAATCCAATGGGATAGTGGTGGTCGCTTTTGCGATGACGCCACCAGCAGGGCGCTGCGATCGAACGGTGTGCCTATGGCGCGAATTTTAAATTTGTCATGCGGGGCCTAGAGCTGGTTAAGGCAGATAAACATCATGCTTTCGCACAGTTCTTTTTGTTTCTAGGTTTCATGCCATTATGTGACTAACTGCCGACAAATATGAAAAGTCTTAAACGTGCCCCCACACAGAGTGCGATTGTGGAAGTGAACATGTACACTTACTTGAGGTCGCTTCAGTCCACATGAAGGCCACATTTTGTCGCTTCGTACGTGAAAGAAGAGCTCAAAATGCGGGGTAACATAACGGCTTCAAAGTTCTTCACACGCTGAGTAACGTCAGGAAACGAAACAATCATAACGTACGTGCGCGGCACTACATTTCTAATCGTCTGCTTTCAATGATTGTATTGAGCGTCGTCTGCACATAATGCAGACTGTAAAATATTTCGTTTTTTGCTCATGTAAGCCTTGTGTTTGCATAATGCGATAAAAGGAAACATTTACTAGCTGAAATTAATAAATGAACTCTGCAGACGGTAATAAGAGCGAAAGACCATTGCTGAAAGATGCGGGCGTTTTTCGATCGTCTGCTAATGTGTATCTGATGTCCGCAAGATTCTCAACGGTGCTCCCCTGGCTACCGCCTCTTTCTGTCGCCATTGCCAACAACACAAGAGAACGCCGCAGAAACGAAGTGTCAGCGAAGATAGGCGAAGCACTCGTGCACCAATTAGTACAAGTTTAAACAAGGCCTCCGTAAAAGCCGAGCCCATCTCGGAGGCCGTATATTATCCGCTGTCATACAATGACACCAAGCTCTAGCGAGTGGTGGCGCCACCGTAGAACGGTGTGCTCTGTTGACTAGGCCGTCATCGCAAAAAGAGCCACGTCTCAGGCGCCAGACGGCACACAACCCCTTTCCAGTACACCATAGCCTTCGTTTCCTTCAAGTCAACTCCTCTCTCCCCCTTTTTTTTTAATTCTTTCGGATGCCGTGGGAGCGCGCGCTGTGCGGTCACCAGCGCACCGAACATGACCGGGTGGGCTCGTCGGCTCGTCGCTTCCGTCGTGCCTTCTTGGGTGTTGCGAAGTTAAAATTGTGTAATGGTGGTGGCCACACGTCGGACGGTCAGCCCTGACTTCTCTCAGCTGCCATCGAACCAACGGAAATGCTTCAGATCCTTCAGTCGTGCACTTCTGTTCGTTGGCTGTACAAGATGGCCTCCTACAAGACAGCGTTTTTCTTTGACAGTCAATTATGAGTGTAGTTTTCGGCGTAGCAGCGGTTTGATGACCCGAGAAGGGGAACAGGTGCTACATCGTGGGAACCGCTGATATGACGGCAACCTTTACGACGTTACTGTACGCGCACGATTGTGCTACAGTTGAAGCCACCACCGTGGTTGAAACACCACGCCTGGTTTCGCGCATCTGCTTCATAGCACTGTGAGGTAGCAAGTGGGTTGTTCTGTTGCGTCGGTTAATATTGAATTGCAGTTGGAATACAGTTTTTACAAAGGTAAGTGAGGCTGTAAGTGGTCGCCCTTCTTTATGCTCGCTAGTCCACGAACATTACTTCTAGAATCGCATTTTATGTGGAGTTTCACGTACCAAAAGAGAATCTAGCATTCGAGAATCTAGCTACGCGCGTACAGATTTCCTATATAAATCTGAGTAATGCCGCGCGTGCGCATTTTCTATATAAACCTGAGTAATCTTCTGCGTAATTTAAAGCACATGTGATAGAGGATCGTGGCTTTGACGGTGAAAGTGATTAGATTTTCAGAAATATGTGGTTGTAATAAGTTCCTCAATTTTTTGTACGGTCTGTGAAATAATAATAATAATAATAAAAAAACAGTGCGAATGATTGTGGGTCATTTACTATAGTACTTTCACACCTTATTATGCAGCTGTGTGGCGCCTGTTACAACGTCAAGTTAGCTAACCGTTTTTTTTTTCTTTTGGCCGTATAGTTAGTGCTGTACAAAGATCAAAACGTGTGTCTTTTTATGCGTTTCCTAAGCAAGCATACAACCGCGATGTACATTGTTGTGCTGTTTAGAGCGTTCAATAAAACAAGAAGTCTGTTTTATGTTGCAACAGTTTTTTATTTCGTCTGTGTTAGCAGATCACGCGAACAACTTCAACGCATGCACGTTAGAAACGCATGTATTGCATCACGCACGTGCACAGTAATAATAAACGGGCCTGTCATTTTCAAACAAATAAAATAGAACAATCGACGTAACAAACGTCACGGCTGTCTAGTGGAGCAGCGTCGGCAGTGCAAATATCAAACCAGAATGTAAATTGAATAAAAAGAAGAAACGGTTAGTAGCGGGCGCTTTGCGCAAGGCGCCTATGAGCCGCGCGTTGCCGCGTCGGCCGCGTTTCGCCACCGTTCGCCGTTGGTGGCGCCACCTGTACAGCTCAAAGCAGCAGCGCACGAGGCGGATTGAGGAGGGAGGGTTTCCACTGGCATTGAAAAAAATAAAGGAGGCGTTACTCCATCTCACAACTACCTTGCAACACTGCCAAAGCTACGAGGCGTACAGAGGCAGTATCCTTGCGCAGTACATAATGTAGTTCCAGGCGTAATTGTTTCATTGTCAACAAGGTACAAGGGTTTTCACTGTGCTTCTTGCATGATGCGTTATGGCAATAGATGTTACGTTAGACCCTTCGTGAATGCACTTCGCATTTTCTAAAATATTACAGGCGGGTAACCGTAATAGCCACCCTAATCGCGATGACGCACAGCAACATGGCAGCCCCCATACACCCCAGGCCGCCCGCTTCCATCCTAATTCGTGCTTCTTACTGGCTCTGTGCCCGGAGAGCAACTTATAAGTGGTATAATCTGTCATCGCTTAGTCTCATATAACGCTGAGGACAAAGCATCAGGTATCTTTCTTCGCTGTTATTTAGATCGCTCGTTTGTTTTGGTGCTGCTAGGACTACCAAGGAAGTGCCGAGCGGTGAAAGTGGTTTGATGTCAACTGAACAGATGGCGCCACAACATTAGCGCCGGTGATGCGTTGACGATGCGAAACACCCTGAATAGGATTTCTGTGCCAATAATTTGCTGTTCCACTCAAGAACGGTACGTGATGGCCGCTGAAAGTGCGTTGACTTAATCTGCGGAGCGTTTTAGGTCAAACATACAGTATTTTCCGAAAGAAGCAAGTGTGGTGCGTAATGCATTTGGTGCTGTCAAAAAAGAACCCGGTGAAAGCGCTAATATGAATGCTGTTAAAAAAAAAAGAACCGCGTTCCTCACATACGCCAGCGAACGCGCCGCATACAATTGGGCTTCTGACCAGGGTCCAGACTGCTGTGGGCAAGCTGCTGAGCAGGGGTCAAGGGTGCACTCCGCGGCTGGCCCTTCGGCTCTACGAGGCGGCTGCAACGGCAGCGCAAACCTATGCACTGCCCTTGGTGCAGCTGGCGCCACACCGTAAAGAACAGTTGGAGCGGCAACACCGCCTGGCGATTCGGCACTTCATGGGTCTCCCGCGCCAGTCGCCCGTGGCTGCTACATTGGCGGAGGCCCAGGCGTGGCCTCTGTCGCTTCTAATGCTGCGACAGGCGCTGCATCATGTCGACCGCCTGCACAGAGCCCACGGGGGGCGCTGCTCTCCTTCGGAGACTGCGGAGCCGACCAGCTTCACGTATGGGACAGATCTGGGCTCTCTATGCAGAACTGGTGCCCCAAGCCCCCCTGTCCCTTCCAGCCGCCTCCACCGCACCAGCAGCCCCTGGACGTGAAATTGGAGCTGGACAACCTCAGCAAAAGGCGGACACCGGCGTGTGAGCTCCACCAGTCAGCCATGGCGAAACTCCATGACAGGCTACGGGGGCATCTTCTGCTGTTCACGGACGGGTCTGCCCGGGACAGCTCCCACTCTGCCGCGGCTGCTTGTGTCATACCAACGACTGGAACTACCATCCGGTGTCGCCTTCCCTTTCACGCCAGCTCCACTGCAGCCGAATTGGCTGGTCTTCACCTGGCAGCCGACTACCTCGCTGCTACAACACCCCAGCTGCCCGTGGCGATTCTCTGTGACTCCCGGCCAGCCCTACAAGCGCTGCTGCAGCCAGCCCAAGCCGGGATCACCGTGGCGCTGCTGCACGCCAAGCTCACAGCCATCAGAGCTAGCGGTGTGCGTCTGTCCCTCCACTGGCTTCCCTCGCATGTTGGGATAGCTGGGAACGAGGAGGCCGACGCTGCCGCTAAGGCAGCACACCACAGCGACATTCCAGTCACCAAGGCGGTAGCCCTGTAGACTACTCTCGGCAGCGACTGCGGCAGCTGCTACCAACGGCCCACCCTGACGTGCGAGTGGCAAGCGGCAAACCACCACCGCCCCTTCCGGAGAACGGCCTGGAGAGGCGGGAGCGGTGGCTGCTGCTGCGCCTGCGGACCGGCATCGTCTGGCCTGCGGCACGCATGTACTCCAAGGGTCGCTGCCCATCGCCTGCGTGCCGCAGATGCGGCGACGACGAAACACTGGAGCACATCATATGCTCCTGCCCTGCTTTGGCCGCTGAACGATGTGTGATGGCGCGCCGCTATCGCCTGCTGGGTCTCCCTGCGACAACTGCGGAGGACTTCCTTTTTCCCGCGCGGTCGAAGATACCGGCCCTGCGAGCGTTCCTCGAGTTTGCCGTACCTGCAGGCCTCGCCGCCCTATAGCCGAACGCTTGCCTTCGTGCTCCTGCCTGCGCTGACAAGATACCCTCTTGCCATGCTACTCTCTCCTTCTTTCTAGCTTCTCTTCTTCCTATCCTCTTTACTTCCCCTTCCCCTTCCCCTAAGGGCGCTGAGCCGTGCCCCCACGTCGGGAGGCAGAAAATAGCGCCCTTTTTAGGGGGCGAAGCTCCTTAAAGCGGCACCCGTTCGTCCCTCGTCGTTGTCGTAGTCGTAGTGCGTAACCAGTCTTACGCTTTGACCTCCAAGGTGGTGCCGGTGGGAGATTTCTCCTGTGCGTTGTTGAACAATAAAAAATTCGCAGCGTGCGCTTTAACTAAAAAGCCGAATTCTTCTGTCTCTCATTCCCCATTAGCAGCCATTGGCATGTTCCAGTAGGAAACGTTAAAAAAAAAAGCCGACTTCTGCTGTCTCTCATTCCCAGTAGCAGCCATTGTTTACCTCCAAGGTAGTGCCTGGTGAGATTTCTCCTGTGCGTGATTAAACAATAAAAATTTTGTTCAAAACGCCGTTGATTGATGAAATAAACCAACGAAAGACGCCAGATGTTTTCTAAAAGCAAAACGAAAAGACGCCAGCTGCTTAACGAAAGACGCCAGGTGTTTTCTAAAGCAATGGTTTTATAATCAAAACCATATCGCGATACAGGTTTGTAGTTGACGATGCTCGTTGCCGTCGGTGTGTGCTCGTATGGATAAGGATGCCGCTGCAACCAGTGCAAGAACCACTTAGCTTACATTTCACCGACTACAAAGCGGTCATAATGAAAGGACAACGGAAACCAGCAATAAAAGTTTGATAAAACATTTAATCAATCGTTTCACGTCATTTTTATCGGGCGAATTAACGGAAGAAATTTCACGGTTTAACCGATGATTACTTCCAGGAGCTTCGCCCAATCTCATCATCATTCACCTCGTGGATCTACCGTCAATTTTTTTATCTTCTTCTTTTCCCCAACCACTCTCTCTCTCTCTCTTCTGACCATCAAAGAAACGGCGAGGTGGCGTTCCCGAAGAGGATTTTGCTTGTTATATTAACTGCGGGGAGCAGCTATCGACAAGGTACGCGAGCCGACGCCAAAGAGACGACGAGCAGACGACGCGACGCGGATGAACATGGCTTCTGGGGCTTTCACCTTTCCTATTGGCTAACAAACCTTGCAGCTTCCACAGTGCTGCAAGGTACTTCTGAAGATGGAGTATAGATAAGTTCTCTTCACAAACAAAAAAAAAATGCTTAGAATAATTACGCAGCTTGCGCAACGCATAGGAATAGGCCTGATTTCATTACAAATATTCACGGTATTGCGGGCAAATGTGAGACTGAAGAAACTGAGCGTTGGGCGCAAGAGAACGAAGAGAAGTGAAGATATTTCATCTTCTGGAATTTCATAAATAAGCAGGCGTAGACTATGTGGCCACAACTGGATACCAGAAGTTCGCGGAGACAGCTTAGAACCGTAATGATCGTCAGGAGCACCGCCAACTAGAAGTAGAAAAAATTCTAACAGATTACTTAGAAAAACAAATTAAGGCAGCTTCGCCCTAGTGTTGCCAAGCCTGAAGGAAGTGTGGGGCTGGGCAGCCTTTTTCTTATTTCTCTTCGGTTTTATCTTTCTTTCCTCCTCTCTTTATTTCTGGTTCTGTTTTCCAGTTCTTTCTGCGTCTTTTTCTCTTTATTTGTATTTATTACTTTTTTCTTCGTTTTTTCTTCCTCTTTCTAATGTTCGCTTCCTTCCTTTTTCGATTTTTTATACGTGGTTTGTGTTGTCTTGTTTCCCAAGCCATAGTAGTATCGTCCGCACTTTATATCATCATCAAGGCGTTCGAACAGCAAGAGGAGGAAAACTCTCTGGCGCGAGCGCGCTCTCGATATGCTAGTTGGCTATGCTATATGTGGTTTTGCCTGCGTTAATATTATCATAAAGGCGCTCGAAGAGCAAAAAGAGGAAGACGCGTTAAAATCATCATCAAGGTGCCCAAAGAACAAGAGGAAGAAGACTTCTCTTTGGCGCGAGCGTGCGCTCAATATGCTACAGCTGGCTATAATATATGTGGTTTGCCTGCGACACGCCAAGCGACGACGACAGCATACGACAGCATACGACAGCCTGACCCCCTAAAATTTTCCGCACTAAAAAGCTATGTAGCCCGTGACACG
>JALIZH010004383.1:0-18499 GCA_030522465.1 Rhipicephalus appendiculatus | reverse complement strand
TGGCGAACATAAATGACAAGTGGTAATATGGAAATCATGCCCAGGCAGCACACAACGTCGGGCCGATATTGGTTTTAAGGCGGCTGTGGGCGGCCCAAGCACGGTCCGTCGTTGCCGGCATGGAGTCAATATGGGCGGAGCCGTTGACTTTCGCCGGCAATATTGGGCCGATTTTGCCGTCCTTCAGACGATGTTGGGCTTTCACCGGCAACATTGGGCCGAGTTTGCCGGCCTCCCGCCGTACTTCCGCCGATATCGGCTTAGCCGATGTCTTTCACCGGCAACATTGGGCCGAGTTTGCCGGCGTCCCGCCGTACTTCCGGCGATATCGGCCTAGCCGATGGCTTTCACCGGCAACATTGGGCCGAGTTTGCCGGCGTCCCGCCGTACTTCCACCGATATCGGCTTAGCCGATGGCTTTCACCGGCAACATTGGGCCGAGTTTGCCGGCGTCCCGCCGTACTTCCACCGATATCGGCTTAGCCGATGGCTTTCACCGGCAACATTGGGCCGAGTTTGCCGGCGCCCCGCCGTACTTCCACCGTTATCGGCTTAGCCGATGGCTTTCACCGGCAACATTGGGCCGAGTTTGCCGGCGTCCCGCCGTACTTCCGTCGATATCGGTTTAGCCGATGGCTTTCACCGGCAACATTGGGCCGAGTTTGCCGGCGTCCCGCCGTACTTCCGTCGATATCGGTTTAGCCGATGGCTTTCACCGGCAACATTGGGCCGAATTTGCCGCCGTTCCGCCACACTTCCACCGATATCGCCGTAGCCGATGGCTTTCACCGGCAACATTGGGCCGAACTTGCCGTGCTTGCCGTCATTCTGCCGTATATCAGCTGCTTCAACTGATATCGGCAGCTGAAGGCTTTCACAGGCAGAATTGGGCCTTTTTTTCCCGTGTTGTTGCCGCTCTTAAAGCAATGTTAGCTGAGTCAATTGTTGGTTAGCTTTCATCGGCGAAGCTGGAATACCTTCTTGACTTCCTTCAGACAGTTATATATATTGCCCTGTTGAGAACGTCCTCCAGCATCGCGGCGCTACAGAAGTCGTCGTCATCGACACAGGTACGGATTTTACGGCGGAAATAACGCAAACCATCTTGACATACAAGTCACCGATGGACAACCGCAACTACCACCTGCAGACGAATGGCCTCACCGAGCGGCTAAATAAAACCGTCGCTGACATGCTGGCAGTCTACTGTATACGTCGACGTCGAACACAAGCTTATAATGCCATAGAGTATTAAGCGCTTGAATATTACTCGCCTAGGCTGCAGAAAGCTGCTACATGGATTGGTGTACTAGCAAAAATAAGAAAGTACATACATGCATCGTATCGTGCTAATGCCGCATGTACTGTTCGGGTCGCGAAGTAACGCCGAGTAAATAGCTTGCATCCTCTCGTTAGTTTCTGCAAAGACATTAACTAACAGTTATCACTAGCACTGTGGCTTTTCTACCCGAAAAGCGGCCTTCAGACTGACTCACATTAGACGGCCATTTCGTTGACGAGCTGTTCAACGCTACAAAAACTGAACTTACATTCAAAGTGCTTCTCTTTCATAAATGTTTTTGCCATTGGTCGGTAGACCTCACTGATATATCCAGCATCAGTATTCGCCCAATCATTCCAGCAGGAATACATTTAGCGGAAGAAGTTTTATGTGAATACTAATTCTGTGCACAAACCGGGCCTTACATCATATTTCTAGCGCTATATCCTTTACATCCTTTCAGCCGCTGACCGCATGGTGTGAGTGCTTATAAACTGCACGAATAGTTTCTTGTCTGTGGGTGTGCACGTATTTACACACGCGCATGTTGTGGTCAAGCGTAACAAACGCATTTGCTTCAGTGATGTCGCATAATTTTGCCTTGTGAAAGTAGTAAAAAGCTCAACAAGGAGTGTTGCTGAGCTAGTTGTTCATTGATTGATGAATGAACTTTAATGGGTCCTTCGGAACGCGCTTTAGCACGTTGGCGCAAGAAAGACCGGGAAGAAGTGTAGACACGTTTTTTTTCGGTAAAAACTTTCCAAACCAACTAGCCCACCAAGACCAACAACCGTTAACGAAGATACAAACACGTGTTTGACACGTGTTTGCCAGTTAGTGTTTTCACTTCATCACCGTCGTTTTGTCCCATACCTATCATTTTGAAGTAAAAAAATCTCGTTCAACGATTGCTTCCCACGTGCTTTTAGAAAAAGTCGCATTTAATGTTACTATTGCAAAGAAGAAGAAACGCCGACCACAATAAAAACAATTTAAAACAAAACGAGACGTTTCGGCTCCCACACGGGAGCCTTGTTCACAGTGAAGTTAAAAAAAAAAAAAGATGCTCCTAAGAAGAGAGAGATTTTTTTTTGTACTTCTCTCGTGAACAAGGCTCCCATATGGGAGCCGAAACGACTCGTTTTCTTTTAAATTGTTTTTATTGTGGTCGGCGTTTCTTCTTCTTTTGCAATGCCTCCTCCCGACCAGACGGGATTCCGTCAAACCCTGGATTTCATTAATGTTACTATTACTGCGCGGGAAATACGATAAAAAGCGCGGTTACAACGTGGTGTTCGGAAAGTTTTCACGTAGCGACACGTTGGAACAAGCGATGCATTGAAAAATTCTACGTAGCTCACAGACGACATGCTGTGCAGGGGGAGGGGACCCGGGGGGGGGGGGGGGGACACTATTGTCGGAGGCGGAGCCGTGCTCCTAAGAAGGGAGAGTCAGCATTTTTTCGTCTTCTTCAATCTCTACCCGTCCTCCCCCCCCCCCTCCGCCTTTACTGTAGTTCGGCGTCATTGTCGCGACGAAACTTGCTTGACCAGGCAGGGAAGGGTAGCCAGCTCGATGGAAGGATAAGTTGTAGCGAGAGCAGGCTTTTTCGCCCCGGCCAGCAGAATTCTTCAAGAAGTGTCGGTGTGTGGCCATGTGCGGAGGAAAGTCAAAAACGTTTGCGAGACGGATACGCGGCAAGATTCCAGCACTGTTTTCGGCAGAGATCACCGCAGCTAGCAGCCAGCGGCTACGTGCTTCCATATTGGACTCACTCGCTTCATTTAAGGACACGTCTTGACTGCTATTACGTCTGTCCAGTCAGATTTTTGTTCTCTTTATCGTGCGTTCGTTATTGACCATGCCTTTTATTGGCTCGCGTTCTTACCGATCCAAGAGCCACACGTGAAAGGTATTCATGCATGCTTCTTTTTCCGTTACATTCTTACCTTGAGATAAGAAATGCGTGCGTGCGTGTCAACCTTGTTTAGATTTAGAGTATGTGGAACCTTGCGGCACCACTCGCAACGTTTTTCAGGTCGCGTGCTGTAGTTTATTCATGTTTTTGTCCCATAAGGTATGACTTAAAGATTTGTAATTTCCGCTTAAAGGATAGGGGTAATTTAATTTCCAGTCATGCGTTACGACGAACTAACGTTTGCGAACTAACCCAACCTTGCTTTTCGGTGAATTTGATCACCATGGGGTGGGGGGGGGCTCTTCTGTTAGTAACTAGCCCACGCGTATAATGCTCTTCTAGACTGTTTGCCGCCCGTAATCTCCCTTTCTCGCCGGGCCGCCTAACATGATCTTTGTTTTCTTCGGGTACATCTTTAATACGGCGTCTTTCGTTTACATCACCAGTACTTTATTGTTTCGTGATTCGTCACCGTCATTGCCGAAAAGCGCGATATCGTCCACAAAACACAAGTACCTATGATATTCTTCGTTAATTGTTAATCATATTTTTTTTCCTTCTATGATTTTAAATATTTATTCTGAATGTGCCGTGAATAACATTGAAAAGATTGTAACTCTTCGCCTGACCCCATTCTCGATCATATTTTCCTGTTTTTCATGAGGAATACGTTGGCTGTGGGATCGTTTTAGATGTTGGCTACGGTATCTATAGATGTTTAGGTGTTCCTTTATGGCATCATTATTCTGGAACTGCTGGCGTGTGTTCATATGTGTGAATAAATTTCTGTTTATCACTTTTCAAATGTGTTGCTCCTTCATTACCTAGACGCATGCGTAATTGATGCAACAGGACTTTCATCCTTTTAGGTGTATTGGAGACAATATTGACTTTTCTTCTCGGCCTTGCACGGTTCCACAGAATTCTGGGTCTCAATGCTACGCTGAGACCCCAAATGGGTCGATTGCTTACGAAGTATTTACCGAACACGGCGCCAACGGTAGTCGATGAATGCCGCTGTGCCGCGAATAGATTTTTTAGCACTGCTGACTTACAGTACAGTAATCCCAGGAATACCTAACTATGCATGGTCGGCACGCAGCCGTTTCACTTTATAACACGCGTATCAGCCTTTCTAATCAAGCTACTGTACGCATCGAGCAACTACCGCCGGTGTCCCCATCTAAACTGCAGACTACGAGCAGACTACAACGGCACAGTATATTACCTTACTCATCGCACGGTAAATTACCATAATAACGAGTGCTAACCGTCGCATCGGCCAGCTTACATAGGCCCAATGACACCTTGCCATCATCTGCTGAATAACGGCGGGCCGGTCTCGGACCCACGCTGGCAAGCCGTCATCGGCCCAACGCCGGCTAGCCCTCATTGGCCCAACGCCGGCTAGCCCTCGTCGGCCCAACGCCGGCTAGCCCACGTCGGCCCAACGCCGGCTAGCCCTCGTCGGCCCAACGCCGGCTAGCCGTCATCGGCCCAACGCCGGCTAGCCCTCATCGGCCCAATGCCGGCTAGCCGACATCGGACCTATGTGGGTGAAAGCAGCGCGAGCGTGATTTGCCGACATGCGGCCAATATTGCCGCCGACGTTTGCCGACATTGGGCCGAGATCGGTCCAATGCCGGCGTGCTGCCTGGGTGACTTCATGAGCGACATGACTTGCATTCCACGCTCATGGCGCGCTCGCGGCCGTTTCGTTAGCTTGATATACACCAAATTTGGTATTGAGTGACATGACTGTATGACGAACATAAATGACAAGCGGTAATATTGAAATCATGACTTGTCATGTGCGACATGACTTGCATGCCACGCTCATGGCGAGCTCGCGGCCGTTTCGTTAGCTTGATATACAGCAAATTTGGCATTGAGTGACATGACTGTATAACGAACATAAGTGGCAGGTGGTAACATGAAAATCTTGGCATGCGTGTCATCTACAATGTCATTTACATGCCACGCTCATGGTGCGCTTGCGTCCAGTTCGCTAGCTTGACAGACACCAAAATTGGTATGTCGCGGCGTGACTGTATGACGAACACAAATGACAGGTCGTTACATGTAAAACATGACATGCAAATTATGTAAAGCATGATTTGCTCCTTCCTGGCTGCTTCGCATTACATCGATTCCCACAGTGAGTGGGATCTGCCGGCTTTTTGTCGTAGAACTTCCTTTCGCGGCTGTATAGTGTAGCCACGGCACACGGACCGGAGCAACGGCGTGGCTCAGATTGCTCCAACATAAAAAGCGTTTATTTAGCGCGTGTGCTTGTTTTCATCTCCGAGGTAGAAAAATAAGTGGTAGAGGGTTGCTCTCTCTAGGCAGACAATGTATTTAGGCCTCCAGTTCGTGCACCAGCCAAGTTAAAGCAAGTTTGCAAGAGTATGATGTAGTTAAAGAATGCACGAAAGTCTAAATATAGTAGGCACATTGCTAAATAAAGGTGAATGGAAGTGTCTCTCACTAAGGGGGCAGTGCTACCTTTCATCAGAATACATCTGCAGGACTTTCAGCTGTGTCTCGAGGGAGAACCTTAGAACGTAGGAAACAGCTCAATTTTCTTGTTATTACACTCAGCAGACAACAGTATCGTTGCTGCAAAAACAATAATGCAAGCTATTTTCCAACTTCTCTACAGAAGAGCAGTCTGAGTACACCTACCCATACAACAAATGAAGTGATATATCATGTTGTCAAGTTCAATGTTGACTACTGGGCATAAATTTCAAATAAAGAAAGAAAGCCAGAAGGGTTCCAATATCGATGGAAGCGAGATTCAGTGTTTCGTTTACCCTTGGGAGTAGCACATGCGCAGCCAGCTGTAACGAAACTGTAAGAAAAGCTTCGGAGTTTCAGACTGCAATATGCATTCGCCACCGTTGCTGCAGCCCTGTTCACGACGTAGTATACCAAAGGACAGAGCTGTGCACGCAACACTGAAGTCAATAGAACCGCTTCAGTTGTGGAGTTAAAAACATCTCAAGCGTGTCCTCAGACTGCTATATGTCACCTTTCCTTTCTTTGTTTTTTCGTGCATACGTAATCTCACCTTGAGAAGGTGCAGGGTAGTGTAATCTAGCTGTCTTGTTTCCTGCTGCCTCTGCGTCGAGGAGATGGTTACGGGTACAAACCCCAGTATCCTGGATTTACGCGTGTCTAAAACCAATGTGGTGAACCTCTTGCGACGCCATTTTGCGACAAGTTGTGCACATATAGCTTGTCCCAAGTTAGCACCTATTGTTTCTTTCTCCTGCTGTGTAATGCTAAGCTCCTAGGATAAAAATGCTAGCACAGATTCTAACGTACCAGATACTTCTGCTGCGTGTAGTAGATGAAACATGTATATGAAAAAGCCGACCACTCGTGTTATCCGCAACTTTCTGTGCTTGGCATTTTCGATTCTTCGAATATGGAGGCTAGAGCAATAAGCCAGAATTCAGCTCAGAGTGTTCTTTATCATACCTTCTTAAACACTTTTCATAATCGTAAAAAAAGTTTTGTTCAGGCACGAATTTGGACGAAGTACTTCAGCAATTTATAGCCCTGGATATTCCTGCACTACGAGCAATATGGTAGCCCATATTAAGCACATCAATAAATCCTAGCAAACGAACAAAGCCTGCCATTGAGCTTCACTCTGACAACTATGATTAGCCTACGATTTACAAAAATGTGATTTTTTTTTCGTGTCTTCTATATTATACTACTTTCGTGGCCGATCTCGAAATGTTCTCAGTACATTCGACATGTACCTGATGAGACACACTACATTTATATATGAAACCAGTACTATATAAAGACATTGCTTAGCAACACGCATTGTAAGAATATCAATAGTTTATATAACAATAAAAATGCAGCTAAGTCACTGCGCTGCAGAATTCGAGGAGCATAGGGAGTTGGTGGCCACCACGGTGGCATCAGACTGTTGAAGAGCGTTTCCAACTAAACTTGAGATCATTACAGGTGCAACTGCATATCGGTTAACAGACTACGTATGCACCGTATGTTTTTGGTTTCTGGAATTTAAATTTCTTTTAAAAGTATTTAAGTAAATTTATTTATTTTTTTAAATAAATAAATTATTTTATAATTTATTTATTTAAGTAAATTTCATTTAAAAGTATTAAAGCGAACCAATAATTACCTTGCTTTTCACGCGTGGTTTGAAGGCTGACTACATGCTGCTTTCCGGAGCACCAGACATCATACCAAGCACGAACACTGCATATAGTGTTGACAGAGGTCGTTCAGGGCTGGCGTATGATGTAGGCCTGTTTAAAGCATACTTACCGTGGTCCACACGGGGTCGCTCCCAATCGGATCATCGTCCTCCGAATCTATACACGCTGTCTTCATGAGTGCGTCGTTTTAACATTGTTTGCGCTACTCGAGCATTCCATTATGAGTTAATGTGTTGAAGCTCTATACAGAGATTTCCGAAATAGTAGAACTTATTCACATCCAGAGAACCAGTTAGAACTGCATATCTGCCGTTTAAAACAATGATGTCTTCCCGGTAGTATATTGGAATTAGAGCCAAGTACTTCGATCAAGATTTGTTCCACATTACTTTAGTTTTATGCATATTAATTTTCAGACCTACTCTTCTACTTTCCGTATCCAGTTCAGTAATCACAAGCTGTAATTCGTCTCCCGCGTTACTCATCAATGCAATGTCATCAGCGAATCGCAGGTTACTGAGATACTCTCCATTAACTCTTATCACTAACTCTTCCCAATCTAGGGCCCTGAAAACCTCCTGCAAACACGTGGTGAATAGCATTGAAGAGATCGTGTCTCCCTGCCGTACGCCCTTCTTTATTGGGATTCTGTCGCTTTCTTTATGGAGGGCTATAGTGGCTGTGGATCCGCTGTAGATTTCTTCCATTATGTTTATATAGGCTTCGTCGATGCCCTGATTCCGCAGTGCCTGAATGACTGCTGATGTCTCCACCGAATCAAATTCCTTCTCGTAATCTGTGAAGGCTATGTATAGGGGTTGGTTGTATGCCGCGCATTTCTCTATCACCTGATTGATAGTATGAATATGGTCTGTTGTTGAGAAGCCTGTACGAAATCCTGCCTGGTCTTTTGGTTGATTGAACTCTAATGTCGCAATAATTCTGTTAGCAATTACTTTTATAAATAGCTTGTAGACAACGGACAGTAAGCTGATGGGCCTGTAATTTTTCAAGTTCCTGACGTCCCCTTTCTTATGGATCAAGATGATGTTGGCATTCTTCCAAGAATCCGGTATCCTCCCTGTCGAGAGACACTTCGTATACAGGGTGGCCAGTCTTTTTAACATAGAGACACTGGAAGTTGTAAAGGAGTACGTCTACTTAGGACAGGTAGTAACCACGGAGCCGAACCATGAGAGTGAAATAACTAGAAGAATATGGAGGGGATGGGGCTCATTCGGCAAGCATTATCAAATCATGAAGGGTAGTCTACCAGTATCCCTCAAGAGGAAGATATATAACAGCTGCATCTTACCGGTACTTACCTACGGAGCAGAAACCTGGAGACTTACGAAGAGGGTTCAACCTAAACTGAGGACGACGCAGCGAGCGATGGAAAGGAAAATGATAGGTGTAACCTTAAGAGACAGGAAGAGACTAGAGTGGGTCAGGAAACAAACGGGGGTTAAGGATATCATAGTTGAAATCAAGAAGAAGAAATGGATATGGGCCGGGCCTGTAGCACGTCGGCAGGATAACCGCTGGTCATTAAGGGTAACTGACTGGATTCCAAGAGATGGCAAACGATAATAATAATATGTGGGGTTTTACGTCCCAAAACCACGATATGGAGGGCTCCGGAAATTTCGACCATCTGGTGTTCTTTAACGTGCACTGACATCGCACAGTACACGGGCCTCTACCATTTCGCCTCCATCGAAATGCGACCGCCGCGGCCGGGATCGAACCCGCGACCTTCGGGTCAGCAGCCGGAGATGGCAAACGAGTGAGGGGGAGACAGAAAATTAGGTGGGTAGATGAGATTAAGAAGTTTGCAGGTATAACGTGGCAGCAGAAAGCACAGGACCGGGTTGTTTGGCGAAACATGGGAGAGGCCTTTGCCCTGCAGTGGGCGTAGACAGGCTGATGATGATGATGATTTCCATCATATCAGATACAGGTTAAACAACTTCGACACGGCTTTTTTTAATAACGTGTACTCCTATCCATCTCAAGAGATTTGTATTAGCGCGAAAAGTATATCATAAGTTAGCAACGGCTGCGGTTTGCAATCCATTTCCCAGGGGATACCAGGACGAGCCCATAAAGTGAGTCATACAAGACAAGTGCAAACCTGGAGTATACTCAGGCCAATAACTATGTAGAAAAGGCCGCATAGGAAAGGAAATATCTAGGTCACCGTATTTTCCATGATTTCCCCAGTGAGCTGTTATAGATCTCGAACTTACAGCGCAAGTATGGTTGATGCTTCGAAGATAAAGGCCGGACCATGTTCTCGGTCCTTAGTTTCCACGTTGTTTGAGCCTTATATATCCAACGCTGTCTATCTTTAACTTCTCCCTATGACGTCGTCACAAAAACATGTTCCTGCTTAACGATTTCCCCTCTCTTTATAGTCTATCTCAGCCTTCTTAGCTGTTTTTATTTAGCGTCTTTCTGTTACCTATCTAGAAGAAGTGATTAATTCTTATGCGTGTAAGTTATTCTTGTGATATAGGGTGCCTGATTCAAAGTGACCGCTCTTATGAGCCCGCAGAAACCACTCCTGCCAGACTAAAGGTAGCCCTCCAATATAATAGATTATGCATCTTCAGGTACAATAGATTACATGAAGTGAAATGAAGTGCAAACACGCGGAATGTTGCATCCGCGCCAGTGCCCAGTGTGTAGCCTTTTAACAGTTCTACACTCGCCGTAATAGTCTAATGTTCATGCTGCTCGAGTGCTCATTCAAAATTCGCAGAATCAATCCCCGAATTTAGATGGTGACACAATGCTGTAGTCCGGTGTGCTTAGACTTAGTGAGGCGTTATAGAACTCCAGGTGGTTGAAATTTCCAGAGACCATCGCTGCGGCGTTTTCTATCTATCTATCTATCTATCTATCTATCTATCTATCTATCTATCTATCTATCTATCTATCTATCTATCTATCTATCTATCTATCTATCTATCTATCTATCTATCTATCTATCTATCTATCTATCTATCTATCTATCTATCTATCTATCTATCTATCTATCTATCTATCTATCTATCTATCTATCTATCTATCTATCTATCTATCTATCTATCTATCTATCTATCTATCTATCTATCTATCTATATAGCCGCCTCCGTCTGGGTGCTCTCGTGATCACCCCATTAACTTGGGGTAAACCAAAATTATGCATTGTAATAATTAACAGCGCGAAAAAACGAGACACAAAAGAAGGAGAACTAGACAGGACAAGGTCTCCTTCTTTTGTGTCTCGTTTTTTCGCGCTGTTAATTATTACAATGCATCCATACCAACTAGCCCAGCTTACCACAAACCAAAATTAGTATGGGAGTGTAAGATTGTTTGACAAATATGACTCGCTGGTGAGCACATGAATAATGTGACTATCCCGTCGCGTACGTCGTCAATACCTTACCACCAGAAACGTGTGACACATACCTCTATACCATGGGCGGGTATGTCACACAGGTATGCAGGTATGTTCCACAGGTGACTGACAGTTTATATCCACTGAGGAACGGCGAGAAACACACATATTGGTGATCGCAACGCGAGAGCGATAAGACAAATGTGACATCGGTAGTGTTGGCACGACGAATGCAAAGAATAAATGTTAGGGTCCTAACAGGACTCGAACCCAAGCATTCTGCGTGGCAATCAAGCATTCTAGCACAGAGCCACACTAAGTCTCGGAACTGCTTTTCAAATAGACCCTAATGTTCGTGAAACGTCAATTGTGGTTGCAGTGCTGGCTATCTAATTTTATAAACATTACATATGTACTCCTATGATACAGCCGTCACGTCGGGTTGACGTCAATTGCAGTTAAGCGCCATCCACTGAAGTTGATTTATGTAGCAGTGTCCAGGTCTAGCATACTCGCGAGCACAAGCACTTCATATCAGCTTACCGCTTCTGGTGTTGCTAATACCCATGTTGCTTTTGACATCGTGACGCATCTCTAAACAACTGGTGATAGAGAACATACGCGACTTTTCAACATATGTCTCTGCGCACAACATTTGCGCATATATTTAGCGTCATTTCGTAACGTTTCGCTCAATAAAAAAACCCTCCGCATGCTTCGCATTACATCGATTCCCAAGGTATGTGGGATGTGCCGAATGTTTTATACTTATTAAACATTTTTAGGCATTAAAAACACAGTACAGTGTGCTATGAGCAGAGAGCCCACGCACAACGCGGCTGACAGGAACAAAAATTGAAGGACACTTTGTACATTCCAAAGTGTGTTCGGCGAAAGCGTGTGGCCATTCCACTGACTATGCCATGTCTTTTATCTTTTACATTCTCTGTGGGACAACACACAAACTGAATCTGTGCGTGTTTTCTTTTTTAATTTTTTTACCGCGAATCGCAGCGAGACGCGAGACTAATCTTCCTCCGTTCGCATGCGTTAGTATATTCTCGCGCTTTGCGCATCGAGCAAACGCCATCCGCGTTCCAGCGCTTAAATTGATGGACCCTTTGTAAATTCGAAAGTGTATTCCGTGAACGCATGTGTCTATTGAGACGGCGTCGGTCAGAATGGCTGCAAACGCTGGGCACAGCGACACCACGCAAGCAAAGCGCGAGCGCTGTAGAGTCCGAGGCGACCGGCGTCCGTTTGCGCATCCCGGCGGCCACCTGGCTCCGTGCCAGAGCTCGCACAGACGGACGGACGGACGGATAGACGGACGGACGGATAGAGGGACGGACGGACGGACGGATAGACGGACGGACGGACGCACGGACGGAAGGACGCACGGACGGAAGGACAGGCGAACGGACGGACGGACGGACGGAAGGACAGACGGCGGACGGACGGACGGACGGACGGACAGACGGATGGACAGACGGACGGACGGACGGACGCCGGACGGACACCGGACGGACGTGAGCATGAGACATTAGAGGCCTTAATAGTGAAGCTGTACAGCTCTGCATCCTTTCTCTTGCCGAAAAACGAAACGGTGGAACATCGAAAAAATGCGCCCACCTCCCCGAAGGGAATCGTGAGGAAATGCGAATGCATTTCTTGCGCCGACACCGACTTCTGCCATCGCCTTGAGAGGCGCCCAGCCAGCGAACGGTCGAGAGTGAGGCTCGAGCGGACGGGAGAGTGGGGTGCAGGGAGGAGAAAGAGCGAACGGCGAGAGAATAAGCGGCGAAGCACTGCACTTACCCTCTCCTACACTCTCTCGCACCACATGCTCCGGTTGCTAGGGGCGAGGACAAGCGCGCGCGCCCGCATGTTGCTATGGGAGAGGGAGTGAGAGCGGAGAGATAACACCTGCCGGCGCGCGGACAACGCCGGACAACGCCGGATGCCTGACATAGCCCTACTAAGAAATGCATTCGCATTTAAACAAAAGGTCTCAGGAATATTCTCCACAGTTGTGTACCTGGTGTCCAGGTTTATAGTTTTCCTCCAAAGCGTCTCGGCTAGAACAGAACCTCACGAAAATTATCATCAAAACGTGTGCAATGCCACCTTGTTGAGGCAGATAACACACATGAAGTGTTTGGCAGTACCTAAATATGAAGGTCTCATATCTCGGAAAAAGATTACTTGTGCTTTTCCGACAGTTCATAGTTGTGCTCCAATAACAAGGTAAGTATATTCACTGCTCGATAAAGTACACCCTAGCCTGTTATCTGGTCGTCCTCTGTGAAGATAAGATAAAAGTACTCTCGGCTGTAGTGCCCAAGTGAGGAATGCCAAACCTCGAGAAAGGCCTGGCACATTCACTTTGAGCAGAACAGTTAACGCTCTTTGGAAGCATAGTTTGAATTCAGCACAGGAATCTCATAAAACAATGTCATACACGAGTCAATACATCTGTTCAGAAGGTACACTGGTTCACACCTTCAATGGGGGCAGAATGCCGTTACGTCCGTGTAGTTAGATTTCAGTGCGCATCAAACAAGAAACAGGCTAAGTAAAACTACTTTGGAGTCTCCAACAACAGCGTGCTGCACAGTCATATTGTGGTTGTAGCAGCTTGTACTCAAAGATTAGTTTTACAAGGCTTCTAAACACGAATGTTTCGAAACACAAACTCTGTGACTATTCAAGACCAGCTTTACTTGTTATGTACCTTCACAAAGGGGAAGGGTTGAATGGTGAGAGAAGAAAGAAAGAAAGAAAGAAAGAAAGAAAGAAAGAAAGAAAGAAAGAAAGAAAGAAAGAAAGAAAGAAAGAAAGAAAGAAAGAAAGAAAGAAAGAAAGAAAGAAAGAAAGAAAGAAAAGGAGAGAGAAAGAGAAAGACCAAAATGTTTGGCGAAAAATTTACTAATCAGGGGCTAGAATGAATCGAAAGCAAGCGTCGCAACAAACCACTCTGCTATCCAGGCCCGCTAGCAGAGCATGACATAGCCTCCTAAAGTATGGTATACGGTGGTGGTAGGAAAATGAACTGAGAGTGAGGAGGAGGGATGATAGGGGGGAAGGCGAGGGAATGGAAGAGGGGGAGAGAGTAAAGCATAGCTAATAAATTTAAGGGAAAGAGAGAAATGGGGAAAAACAAAGAGAAGAAAATAGAAATAGAGAGAAACAAGCGAATCAAAGAGAGAAAGAGAAAGAAATTTATAGATAGAAATAACAACAGATTGAAAGAAATAGTAAGTGAGAAATAGAAAAGGAGAGAGGAAGGGAAGAAAATGAAAGGAAAGTGGAAGCAGAGAGAAATAGAAATAAATGTTGCTTCATGCATATGTAACAATATATATGGAGAGAAAGAAATAGAGATAAAATGACACAAATAATACATAGAAAAAATAGAGGAGACACAAGAAGAACGAAAAAGAAAAGTGAAGAGAAACAAGAAAGTCCGTCCGGCTCCACACTTCCTTTCGTTTGATGAGGAGCTTCTCGATAGCAAATTACTGCCCCAGCACAGACAGAGGACGCAACCTTAATGTATAAAACCGTACACAAATACCTTTTTTTCTTTGCTTTGATGATCGTAAATGTTTCGAATGATGAGTAATCACTTCCGCTCAGCATATCAGAACGCCGGACATATGATTTATGCGCCAGTACGAGACTGGTGCATACAGATTGGCGGTATTCTTTGTGAGGAAGCCCCCTAGTTAAGACATTTCTTTTGTCTGAGGCGCGCGAAATTTTGAGCCACTCATGGCCACAAGCTTTGCCCATCAAAAGTCACCAGACAATTGTGCAGCTTACTCGAGATGTATGTCCCTGAGCGTGGTTGAGACATTCGAAGACCCACGACGCTCGCCTCATTGTGAGTTGAATGCTACCAGCAATCCCTAATGGCTGCAGCATTGTCTCTTCCACGGCATCCTCAAGGCTCCTCCTGTTTCTGTAGCCGTCGTGTTTACTTTCGTAGTGACGAAGAAATGGAATAGATGAAGGGGGAAATGGAGGGAGCCTTAACGATCCATGATAGCTCCCATTAGGAAGGCGAGATTTCAGGCACCCTGCGACAGCCTTAGCGACCGCGCAATTAGGCGACTTCTCTTGCAGGGGCGCATTTTTTTTATAGACAAAACAATGCGAGTGCCACTGGGGAAGCATTGTTTTGTCTCACTCAATTTCTTGCGAATGCGCTGCCTAAGTCCACGTAGTGTGGAAAGTTTCCGTCGTATATCACTAAGGTTTGTTTAGCGGCTACCGTGCTGGCTGTGCATTCCATGCGACGAAGGCAAGAAAATGTTCTGCTTTTGACGGCTAGCTGCTGTTTATGCATCTAACGAGAACGACAAGCAATTATAGAAACAATAGTGAAATCATTTCCGATATTTAGAACCTCACTAGACAGTGACCTATACAGCGTGGGATGATTAAGTGGCGTACTTCACCACAATGGATATTTTATGACTTTGACAGAACTACATTTCATTTCTTTTGCTCTTCAACCACTGCGGTGCCAGGATTTTCAAATAAAAAAAAACGCCAGGCCTGCGCGGAACGCGCAGCATAGTCACAGTCACAGCGAAAGCTGGAAGAGCAGCCTTTCTAGAGCCTTTTTTTAAACGCTCTTGAGGTCACTACTACAAGTACACTTGCATGGCACCCACTACGCCATAAGTCCTCATAATTCTTTTTCTAGTGGAGAAGCGTCCACTATGCCATTATTCGTCATCCTTCGGAAAAGCATGGTACCCTCTACACACTTGTAAGGCATTATGTGCTCTTTGTTGATGCTATGGCTGACGACGTTGAAGAATTATGCCTGTGGCTTTTGTAATGGGTGGAAGCATTGAACGACCCACTCGTTACGTAACTGACATTATGTGACGCCTGATTGTCACTTTACTGTTCTAAAACTCTTTATTACACCAGTTAACACGATTCCCTACCCGACATGAAGCCTTAATAGGGTCAGTTTGCAACGCAGTTTCAAGCACCCGCGTAGAAGAAGGAGAAATGGTAGAGAAGGAAAGGCAGGGAGGTTAACCAGTCCAGGATAACCGGTTTGCTACCCTGCACGTGGAAAGGAGATTTGGGAGATTGAAAGAGGGAGGGGAAAGAGTGGAAAGAGAGAGAAAGATAGCACATAACACAGCACACACACAAACAAGCAGTCATTGACTGTCCATCCCGCTGGTGTGGTATGCGACATCGCTGTCAGAGCCGCTTGTCCAAGTTCGTTTTTTCTTAGAAACCTCAGTAGTTCCTTGGTCACCTTCAGCTGCGATGTCCTCTGTGAACGACATTCGAAAATAGATTCAACAGACATTTGTCCACTGTCACGGTCCGCTAGAACGGACGCCAGTGGCTGTCTCTGAACATCATATAGCGGACAGTCACACAGGATGTGGCGCAGCGTCTCCTCGCAACGACAGGCATCGCAGAGAGCGTCGTCGGCTATCCCAATGCGAAAGGAATAAGACTTCTTGAAAGCCACACCTAACCATAAACCATAAAGCAGTGTGTCATCACTTCGGCTGAGTCCTGTTGGCATATAGAGATCCATCAAAGAGCACAGGCGGTGTTGACGGTTTGTCCGGTTGGTCTGATTGCTTGGTGGGCGCCATGAAGAAAGCGTGATCCCCTGTGCAAGCTTTCGAAGACTGCTGGCCGCGTCAGACCTTGAAAGTGGTATGGTGTCTTCCTGTGCGCCTTCAAGAGCTGCCCGAGCGGCGCTATCGGCGTGTTCGTTTCCTATGACGCCGCAATGACTTGGAAGCCACTGAAACGTCACGTGGTGCCCTTTCTCATGGGCTGTATGGCTCAATGTTAGAATACTGGGCTGCCACAGAGAGGACCCAGGTTCAAACCCCATTCTAACGTGGATGTCTTCCTTAATTCGTTTTTATTGCGATAGCAATTATATGGACACTCGCGGCTGGTTTTCGCCGTCGGCGTCGGCGTCGGCGTCCGCGTCGGCGTCGGCGTCATTTGCCGTATATGTATATGTATATATATAACCGGCCCCGCGCGTCGTTCGTGAGCGTGAAAAGACGCGAGGGGGGGGGGGGGGCGATCCCTCGAGCGACCTTCGATTTTACGAGCGGGGGCGCGCGCGTTATCTCTCCTTCTCGGCGGCCGACAGCGGGGGGCCGGTGTACCCTTCTACGTGCTGCGCTCTCAACGCGAAGAGAATTCTCTTCAACAAGCGTTTTCTAGAGTTGCGTGAGATCGGATCCAAAAAAGAGTTAGCTGCCAGCCTCACTTCGTATAACATTACAATTTTTTGCTATCGCATTCATTGCTTCACCCTTGCGGTGAAACTGTGACTTTTTTTTTTATTTAGAGCGATAGCGGTTACGGACACCGGCGGCGGCGGCAGCGGCGAACAACTACGGCACCAAAATCAGCCGTTGCTGTAATCTCATAACAGCTTTCGCTGTAAGAACCTCCCCTTCGTGAATCATCCGGGCCCATACAAGAATGACATTGTCAAGCACAATAATAGCGTGTCTGAAGGGCACTCTGAAACAAATATAACCTTAACGTTTTGCAGAACGTGCCGCGGTGAACTCAACAGGAGTTTTGCGGCCCCATCTTTTACCAGTGCCACCCTCGCGCCTGTTACAAAGCCTTAAAATTCGAGTAAATGATAACCCATAGAAATCTGTAGCCTCTCTGGAATCGCCATGCTGATGAGGGAGCCATTATAAATAATTTACTGCGAAGCTGCTTTGTACTAGGTTTTCAGTTATTAGTCCCTACTACATATTCACCGTAGCTTGTTGGTACATAAGCGCTCACATCCGTACAATACTGACTTGCCTGTTTCTCATTTGACGTTTCAAGATTTCGGTTGTTGTGTAACATCATAGGACATGTTTTCACTATCAATATCCGAGCCGCCATTTAGAGCCGCCTTCCCCTCCGGCTTTCTCTCAACCTCACCCTCACTTACCTTTCCCACTTTTTGCTACACAATATTGTACATAGCTATGCCATGCTTTCTTTCTCTGTTTTCTCTTTCTTTCTGTCACGTTCTTGTTCTCTGTGTCTATTTCTTTCATTGTCTTGCACTCTGTCTGTTTCTTTCTTTCTCTTTGCTTTGTCTTTCTATCCTTTTCTCGTTCTCTCGTCCATAGCAACGCATTAATAGGGTTCCCATAAACGCCTCTTCTGCTAGCGTGGATAGCGGAGTGGTTGCGACGCTCGCCTTCTGACCGTGGGTACCCGGTTGAAATCGCGCCTTAACATGAAGTTTTATTTTGCTTTATTTATTTCTTCTACTCCTCCTCTCCACTTCTCTTCTTCTCTCCTCCTCCTTTCTTTCCTCCAATGCTCTCTGTGCGTGGTGTGTACCAATTGAAATTGGGACTGTTTATTTAGGTGAGGAAATGGGTGCAGCTACTTCATAAGTAACGGCAATTGCGGCAAACATTAATATGTATTGTTCACCACTTGAACTCACCCGTCTCAGTTCATGCAAAAGAACACACTTTAGGAATATTTTAACCTTGCCTTGCACGTGGCATTGCAATTGCGATACCTTAATATGTGTACATGCACTGGTACATTCACGTAAGGATTTACATGTCGTCATTAAAGGATATGCGAAGTTGAAGAAACTGTAATTTACCACTTCATTGCTGTCTCTACGTACGCAGCGTGGGAAACCACTTCACTTACAG
>JALIZH010004376.1:0-145224 GCA_030522465.1 Rhipicephalus appendiculatus | reverse complement strand
GGTTTCCCCGCACAAGGCGCTCCTGCCGAAAAAAGACAACTCCAGCGCTTGACGAATTGGTGCTGTAGTGCTACAGTTCACCTGCCGAGAGGGGGGCCCACGCGCTGCTCAAGAAATGAAGGGGGAGCCGGGTCCTACTGGGCCCCTCTAGACTTTTAGCCCTGCTTTTGCCAGCAACTTTTCCACGACCCCGGGACTTTCCAGCAGGCGGATTCCAGAAGGTCCTAAAAGGCACACGCACAAGCTTCCTCTACAGGCCCATAATGTCTCAAGGTGGAGTCCTTTTAGGGATGATTTCACTTTTGTAGATAGGAAATAGTCTACAGACGCCAAGTGGAGGCTGTAAGGGGGTGGGGGGAATCGTAGTGATGTCGTTTATCCACAGATAATAAGGTTTCGTCAGGCGAACACAAAATTTGATGTCGTACCGCTGCTCAATCATTCAGTGCAATATGCGCTTGCACTGACACAGTCCTCAAGGCACCACTAAAAACACCACCTGTGCTGAACGAATGCCACAGGCAACTGGCGCTTGGTGCATCTTGAAGGCCACATCGCCTACCACAGCGCATGCGATTTATACGCCGATTTATACGTGAAATGAAAGATGGGATATAGGCTGTTACCAGATAAATTACTCCCACATGCAGATTCACGAACAAAGCACCCACATAAAGCCGTTCGTTATATGCGTTAGAATAGAATCTCAACGTTACATGCATTCCTCGTTCAATTTACGACGAGATAATACGCCAATGCTTCGTTTGAACAGAAAAGCCATCGAATTGTCTACAATTTTGCACCCCTAAGACGGTGTGTACGACACGCAGAAATAAAAGATAAAGACAAAAAATAAAAAAAAAATAAGGAGAGCTGTGGACGCAGCCGGATTTAGCAACGCCTATGCCTTGAGCGGCACGTACTGCCCCCCTACCGGCACCTGCGCCTCAGTGTTTTTCGGCTGCTTTTGGAAAAACACGGCCAACCAACTTCTGCGAAGGCAGCGCGCCTCTCCTGGGAAAGAACAGGAATAACTGTGGAAATGTTGGCAGAGAGGCTAAGTGCAAAAGAAGTAAAAGAACCAAGAACACTTGAAAAAATAGAGTAAGTGAACTGCAGGGGAAGCGTAAGAATATTGTTGTTCAGGGCTGCAGGCAGAAATGTTGCATGACCATGCTCTGAAACGTGACGAAGACGGAAGATTGCTTTCAGGCGCAACTGCGCTCGTGTAATGAGGAGAAGAACATCACGCACGGCCGCAAGAAGCTGGTCGCTTCGGGACTGCTGGCATATTTCTGCTTTTCCTGGTTTATTTAATAATGTCGAGCTTAACTTTTGTTTCGATACCTGCTGTTTTTGCGGCTTCTGAAGTAACAGTGAAAACCAGTTAAAAATTATGGTGCTTACATTGCACGAAGTCGCTTGTGATTACAGACCAAATTAGGTCGTGCCTGCGTATGAAAGGTTGAAATTTCATGTTCGCATCCGTATTTGTATACCTCGCGCTAACAAACCATTGCTCCCTTATGACTTTGCCCATTCAAAAACTGGTTAAGAGGGGCATCGTTAAGTTATGTCTGTTTAATGCATTGCATAAATCATGTCCGGAACTATTGGGTGTCAGTTTTGTCGAACGAACCCTCCGGCTATCTGATTGTGGTTATCCCACTCAGTTACTAGTGAGCGTCGCTGAAGGCATGCTGAAAGGGTTTGTCAGAAGCTTGCTGTCATCCCGTATATTCATGGCGTGTCACATCGGTTGAAAAAGATAGGGAAGAAGGCCGATGTAAAAGTAGTTTTTTCTGCTCCTGAGAAACTTAAAAAACTGCGCAAAATGACGAAACCCTGTTCCCCTCACGATCCAGGTTGCAAGAAGAAGCATAAAAAGGAGTTCATCGATTGTGCGGAATCTGTCGTGTACAGCTTGCCTATTTAATGCGGCAAAACCTATGTAGGACAAAGCGGGAGGTGTGTAAACGATCGCCTCAGGGAACATTGTTGAAATGTTAGGGAGAAATGCGGAGGGTTTTTGGATGTTCACTGCAGAAAGTGTATTGGTTGTGATGATCGTGATGTTTCGAGTGCTGACCGCAATGTAGATGTCTGTGTGGAAAAGAAGTGCTTGGCAATGTTTAATAAGTGCACCGTTGTAAAAAAGAAGCAAAAGTAAACTCGTGAGGGAAATAATCGAGGCGGAAAAGATAGATAGTTTAGGAGATAAATGTGTGGCCAAGCGGTTGATCGGTCTATCTTTGAAAGAATTACGTTACCTGCGACGTCAATGATCATGTCTTATTTTATGCCTCCTGCGCCGGCGTCATGTAAGGTCACGTGTGTCCTGTTATATTCTGTCCTCCTGGCTTCAATAAAGTGTTGAAAGTTAGCGCCTGTGTGTCATGCGTGTTTTTCGTCCTCGTCTGTTTGTGCGCTCAGAATTTATTGATCATGTCATACCAACCCGCCCAAACCGCCACAGTTGTGAAATATGAAAAGGTGAAAACAATGCTTTCTAGCGCTATTGCACTAAAATATACAGACATGGAGCTACAGGTGGCCGGCATCGCAAGAGAAACTTTATTGTGCTCTAAGATATATATTTTCCGCATTATTTCGCCTATGACGGGCCCTGTGACACTTTTACAGCAGGGTAAGAAAACACTCCTGGTTGTCAGTCGAGGCCCCTGATAATTTCTGAGCGAAACATTAAAGTGCACATGTGGCTTGAAATTTACAAGTAATTCTCCAATTCAGCTAGCAATCGTTCCGTTTTCTCTAACAAATAACGCCTTTATCTTGAATGACCGCCACATAAGCCGAAAGTATACAGCTATTGGCTGATTTGAACAACGTGAGCTGCATATCCCCTTGAGGCGCACCGTCCGCATATGTGGACGCAACTTGTTTTTGCAAGTTCCTCGGACTAGTGGGAAAGAAAGGGTAAGATAAATTGCGTCAATGATCAGTTCAACCTTCTTCACAGTCAACGCGCCATGAGTTAACCACAATGTGCTGAATATGACTGCGAGCGATCACTATGGTGAAGACAATGCGATGTTTGACGGGTCGCTCGACGTACCCCATTGCAGGACCAAAGTCCTAAGTATTCTTTCTATTGCGATAACAATTATATCGACACTATCGGTGATTTTGGCCGCGGGCGTATATATATATATATATATATATATATATATATATATATATATATATATATATATATATATATATATATATATATATATATATATATAAAGGTTACGAGGAAAAATAATTTACAAACATATTTTTCGACTTGCGGAATCGAAGGGGCGACCTCTCGCTCCGCAGCGCCAACCGCTAGGCCACAGAAGCGCACGTTCTTCAGCATACTAACGGCGAGGTATTTATGTACACCATGCACCGCTGGCGGTACGCCGATCTTGGGAGGGGGAATATCAGCGTGTTTTCTGCCTTGCGAGCAAACCAGCAAGATGGCGCAAAGTGCGCGCTCGGCACCCCACTCGTTGCGACGCGTTGGCTCTCCAACTTGCACTTTGGCCTGCAGGGCGTAGTCGCTTTTGCCCGGGCGCGCGCACGCGCGCGCTTACCTTGAGGTTGGTGGATGGGGGCAGTTTTACGTCGTGTGCTTTCGCCGGAAAGATTGCGTTTAGGTTACAGAGCGCACAAAGGTCACTTCGCTCTCTGCAGAGGCCCCGTTTCCGAAAGAAGCGCACTGTTCAAAAACAGTGAAGTAACATCTGAGACACTTGTTAGTTCACGCTCGTTCTGTGTATACCTGTGCGTATGTTTCGTGCATCCTTGGCGCTTGAGCAGTGCGCTTCAAGTTTCGATCTGCTTGCCGTTCTTCGCATGAAATACCAATTTGTTGCTATCGCATTCATTGCTTCACCCTTGCGGCGAAACTGTGACTTTTTTCTTTGCTCGAAATGAACTCAGCCAAAAACAAATCCCGTGCGCATTTCGAGCGTCAGATTTCCTCTTTCTTGTGTAAATTTTGAATATGAGTGGCCGCAGAACAAATAAATATTTAAATAAACACATTTTAGATCAATTAGCAAATCTCACAAAAAACAGCCTATTTCTCAATTTTAAATGCGAAGCATTTCTTAGCGAACTTCGGCTAGTTTGAGCGTATCTATCTATCTATCTATCTATCTATCTATCTATCTATCTATCTATCTATCTATCTATCTATCTAGCCGCCTACGACTTTGTGCTCTCCTGGCCGTATCGTTAATGGGATTTATACCAAATTTGGTATGGCATAACATGACCGTATGACGAACATAAATGGCTGGTCATATCATGAAAATCATGAATAACTTGTCATGAAAAGTATGATTTACATGCCACGCTCATGGCGCGCTCGCGGCCGTTTCGTTAGCTTCATACACACCAAACTTGGTATTGAGTGGCGTGACTGTATGACGAACATAAATGACAAGTGGTAATATGGAAATCATGACATGTCATAAGCGACATGACTTGCATTCCACGCTCATGGCGCGCTCGCGGACGTTTCGTTAGCTTGATATACACCAAATTTGGTATTGAGTGACATGACTGTATGGCGAACATAAATGACAAGTAGAAATATGGAAATCATGACTTGTCATGTGCCACATGACTTGCATGCCACGCTCATGGAGCGCTCGTGGCCGTTTCGTTAGCTTGATATACACCAAACTTGGTATTGAGTGACGTGACTGTATGACGAACATAAATGACAAGTAGAAATATGGAAATCATGATATGTCATGAGCGACATGACTTGCATTCCACGCTCATGGCGCGCTCGCGGCCGTTTGGTTAGCTTCATATACACCATATTTGGTATTGAGTGACATGACTGTATATAATGAACATAAGCGGGAGGTGGTAACATGAAAATCTTGGCATGCATGTCATCTACAACGTCATTTACATGCCACGCTCATGGTGCGCTTGCGTCCAGTTCGCTAGCTGGATATACACCAAAATTGGTATTGCGTGACGTGACTGTACGACGAACATAAATGATAGGTCCTAACATGTAAAACATGACATACAAATTATGTAAAGCATGCTCTGCTCCTTCCTGGCTGCTTCGCATTACATCGATTCCCACAGTGCGTGGGATCTGCCGGCTTTTTTCTTCTTGGAATGAAATATCCTGTGCCCAAAATTATGTTGTGCGAACTTGAGACATTTGCTTAGTGTGCATCATATTTCGCGCCTCAAGGGGATAGTTACCATGACCGCCGGGGGGATGTCATGGCGTGCCGGCTCACTCGCTCGCGATCATACTGAAAACTGATCGCGTGTTCGAAGCAAAAGAACAAAAACAAGAAAAAAAAAAGCCAGGCCTGCGTGGAACGCGGAGCACAGCCAGAGCGAAAGCTGGGAGAGCGGCCTTTTTAGAGCCTTTTTAAAACACTCTTGGGGCAACTACTACAAACGCACTTGCATGGTCCCCACTACGCCATAAATCATAAATTTTGTGTAGTGGGGAAGCGTCTACTGTGTCATTATTCCTCACTCTGATGAAGAATTTTGCCTGAGGCATTTGTAATGGGTTGGAGCATTGAACGCCCCACTCGTTACGCAATTCGCATTGTGTGACGCCTGGTTCTTACTTTACTATTCTAAAACGCTTTACAACGCACGTTAACGCGAGTCCTTACCCGACATGAAGCTTGCATAGGGTAAGTTTGCGCCGCAGTTTCAAGCAGCGGCGTAGCTCTGTGGTAGAGTGCTGGGCTGCCGAGCAGAAGACCCGGGTTCGATTCCCATTCGGGCATAAATCTTTTTTATTTATTTAGTTTTTTCTTATTTCGTGCGATATTGGTTACGGACACCGGCGGCGGCGGATAGCTACGGCTCAGGAACGACCCTTGTTGTGGTCTCATAACAGCTTTCGCTGTAAAAAAAGTGCTCAAGGTCATGACGCGTGGCAACGAAATACGCAGTTTATTTCCCTCTTGCCATCTTCTTCCTTGCGCCGATTTAAGTCCGCTCGCTAGTACGAAATAAAAGTGAAAGCATTTGAAGCGTGCGACTGATCCTTGTGAGTCCATAGCACTTGACGGATTCCAAATTTTTTTTATGCAGCAGTCGATAAGTGAGGATATTAGCTCTTTCATTGAAGCTATTCTAAGAATACTTGGAAAAGTGTTGCAGAGCCTCTTTAAAAGATAACGCCATCATCCTGTTCCTCATCCTTCTCAGCCTGTTTTTGTCCACTGCAGAACGAAGGCTCCTCCCAATGATCTCCCGTTCACCCTATCCTATGCGAGCTGATTCAATTTTATCTGTTCGACCTTCTTAATTTGGTCACTTAATCTAACCCTCTGCCTTTCTCTACTGCGTTTTCCATCATTTGGTAACCATCCTGTTGCTCTTACTGTCCAACACAGGTCCATTTATTTCGCTTTATGTCAGCAAGGATACCTGGGACCTCTGTTTGTTTCCTGACCCATTATCCTTGCTGGGTCCTCCTAATGGCATTCCTATCATTTTATGTTCCATTGCACGCTGCGTGGCCTTGTGGTGCCCCATGTTTCAGCACCGTATGTTAGAAGTGGCAGTATGCAGTGATTGTATGCTTTCTGCTTTAATGACAGTGACATATAATCCTGGAAATACTTGGGAGTGCCTGTCGAATGCGCTGCAGCCCCTTCTTATTCTGCGGTTAATTATTTTTTGTAATTAGACTCTCCTGTTAGCAGTTTTCAAGGTTGTACATGTACTTGTATACACTGTAATATATGGTTTTCAATCTTGAGCTCATGCTCTTTCGCCAGGCTCTTCAGCACTTTCTTTGTCTTCACCATATTTATTTTAGGCCTACTTTAATACAAATTCTTTTTCATTCCTCAACCAAATTTTTCGATTCGTTGCTATCGTTACTGAAGAGCCTTACGTCATCTGCAAGTCGTAGGCTGTTGAGCCATTTTCCCTTAACTGTGGTTCCTCTTTCTTTCCAGTTTACCTGCTTTAATACTTCCCCCAAGCACGCAGTGAACAACACATCGGACATTGTATCTCTTTGTCCGACTCGTGTTTCATGAGAATGTTATGGCTTTTTCGTGGAGTAGCAAGGTAGCTGTGGAGTCGTTGTAGACGTCGGCTAACGTATTCACGTAGGAGTTACGTACTCCGTGTCGACTTAGTGCTTTTAACAATGCAGATGTCTTTAGCATAGGTCGGCAAAAAAAAGTGCAACTCACTCAGACTCACTCAGGAAATTTATCATGCGCTTTAAACTCACTCGGACTCAGACTCACCAAAATTTTCCTGAGCCTAACTCGCTCGGACTCACACTGAAGAAAATTTCCTTCAACCGGACTCACTCGGACTCAAACTCGCCAAAATATTAGTCACGTGGACTCACTCAGACTCAGACTCATGGCTCGATCTGAGTCTGAGCGAGTCCGAGTGAGTCTACTCATGAGTGAGTTCGCCGACCTATGGTCTTTAGTGAGTCGAATGCCTTTTCGTATAGTCTATGATGGCTTAATTAAGGTGTTTGCTGTATTCAGCGGCTTTCTCCATTACCTGATTTATCACGTGAATGTGATCCATGATAAAATAGCCTTTCCGAACCCGGCATGCTCTTTAGGTTGCTTGAGGTCATGTGTTTCTCTTATGCTGTGTCAAATTACCTTTGTAAATATTTTCTACATCACCGAAAGTAAGGTGATGGGCCTAAAGTTTTCAGTCTCTTGTGTCCATTTATAGTGTACTGGTATAAAGTTAGTATTTTAACACGAAAGTGTTTTATGCCGGGGTCCACCGAAATTTCAGTGACGTATTTCCGTCACGGAAATGGCGTCGAAAAAATACACATGATCAGAAGACAAAAAGTTCTGTCACCCGGAGTCGAACCTACGACCTCTTCGGTCCGCACGAAGAGATGCCGGGCACGCTATCCACTGCGCCACGGTCCCATACTCCGCAGGCATTACAAACGCGCCTTTTATATCTACCACTGTCCTCTCGCAGTGCTCTTGCTGAAGTGAAGTAGTGCGCCATAACTGTGAAAGCCACGATTAGTTTCTTCAGAGCATTGTTTTTACGTGTCCGTCCCATTCGGCGCGTTTCGAATAGGAAAAGTGCAGTTTTATTGACGCATTAACACACTGCCAGGTGGCCACCTTACCCCCCAGCGTCGGCGTCGCACATAACATTCCATCCAAGCTCTGCGACGCGCGAGGGCTTAGCGTGGCCGTAACTCCGCGTCCCTAGCTCGCCCCGCAAAAAATCGCAGCCGGCCAACGGGGAAGACACGTCGCGCGTTGCGTTTCCCTCTGGTCGGGCAGTGGTGTTCAAGAACAGGCCGCGAGTAAGCGACCTCAGGCCCAAATTCAGCGTCCAATCAGTGACGCTCTTCTGGCTGTCACGCCGCTTTCACTCATTCCGCTCTCACCATACAGATACTATGTGACCACAAGGGTTTGTTTAATCAGTGCTCATAGACGTTAGTCGTCGGGATACAGATGTACCACCAAGCGTTAACGTGGATGCATCCACGTTAAAAGGTGCTATAACTGTCAAACACCGACATACATTGTGTAAGCTCTTTTATATGAGTATACAGCAAACATTCAACTTCTTCTTGTAGGACACGTTTCACTTTCGTGTTCTACCGATTCCTATGACAGAGGGATCAACCATGCTTTTGCACCTAACTAGCACTGTTGTCATTCTAAGGCACTGAGTGTAAAGGATATCCAGTTTCTCCAAAAAAACTTGTCCCCAGTTTTTAGTTAGATCGGCTGTTATTCCGTCATCGCGAGCTGTTTTTCCGCGTGGCATATCGGGTATGCCATTTTTAACTTCTTCGGTAGTTACATAGGAACTTCTATATGTTGATCGTCGCTACTTCCACTCGAAGGTGGATGACTTAATATAGTTCAGCGTTGAATCGCTCTGCCACCAGAACTGTGCCATTTAAGTTGTTAATGATATTTTCCCGCTTGTCGTCAGAGCGTGCATTTTATTTCTTCCAAGAAAGAGTCTCTTTTTCGCTTTTTTGATGCTAGAGCCTTTTCCCACTGCTGCTTTTATCAGCTTGGCATTGTAGTTTCTTATGCCAGTGACTTTCTTCTTCCTTATGATATTTGGAAGCTCAGCGGCTCTATTTTAGATCTTGAGTTAGTCTCCTTCATGTGATGCCAGTTCTTTTTAAGTCTTTTGTGGAATAGGAGAGCTTGCCTAGTCGTTGTCCTAGCACTTTACCTCGAACTTCTACAGCTGCTTCAGAGATCAGTCTAGTGATTGTTTCGTTCATTCCATCAATGTCAGTATTGTCCTCTTCTCCTAAAGCTACGTGTTTGTTTCCGATCGCAATCCTGAAATCCTTTAATTTCATTTTTACTGCGTCTAGGCTGTGTTGTGTTTTTGTAGTTAATGTTGCTCGAGATCTCCTCAAATTGAGACCTGTTTTCGCCCTGAGTAACCTATGGTCACTGCACTTTATCTTGGTTGTGACATTAAGGTGCTGTCTAATCGATTATCCGTGAGTAGTACCACACACACAAAAAAAATTGATTTCGTTCGTTGTTTAAATCCACTGCAACCCAATGGACTAGAAACCTGAACATCGTTTCCTGTTGAAGGACCCACAGGTGCCAAAAGTGGGCGAATGAAGAGCATCAAGCTTCTTTTCTTTCATTTGTTTATCCAAGTGCATGTGCTTGGATTTTTTTTTTGTTGGTGTCCCCGTCCTTTTCAAACAAAGGGCGATGTCATATCATCGTCAATAACAAGTACTGAACCAGGTATACATTTACATCGCTCCAATGAACAAGCCGTCAACTTGCTTGTGCGCGCGTCTGTGCTCATGTCTGTGTTGCATTTTACTACGGAAGAACGTGAATTCCATCCACAGTTACATATACGTGCACTTTGTAACAGCCCTTGCCATAATACTGTGATCTGTGCTTTTTTAGATGCGAAGCAGCTTAGAGCGTAGTTCATTCCGGTGGTGTGCGGCCTGACCACCCTTACTGCGCATGCGCCAACTCTCCCGCCTCTCCTCGCGTGAGCGCGAGGAGGTGAGAGGACCCTCTCCTTGCGTGAGCGCGAAAAGGTGGGAGGAAGTGGGGTGCAGAAGATGGCGTGAGCACTGCCTCCGCTTCGTTTCTCCTCTCCCGTTTCTCTCTCTCCGGCTCAGCTGTGCGCTCGTATATAATGCGGCGCGCGCTCGTGTATAATGCGGCGTGCGCTCGTATATAATGGGACGCGCGATCGCTCCGTTGCACTCTCCTTCGCAACGGCTCTATGGATGTCAACGTTCGCGCCAGTTTTAGCGGCATCGGGAACGTAAGCTGTGACAGCAGCGCAAGCAGCACCACGGATACACAACTCCACACACAAATCAAACATACACGGAAACATACTAATGGAAACAACAAATGGAAACACAAGTGAACACCAGCGCTGCTTCACCTCCCCAAATGGTTCCCTTTAGTGGGAGATGGTGTAATTTTTATTTTTTTACTCCCCGACATGTTGCTTTTTCCATATCCGTGCAATTTTCATGGCCTGTCCTCCACATCAGATTAAGGAACGGAGGTAAACAGCTTGGCTAATCAGATGTGCGATGGAGTTGAAAAAAGTGAACGGCCGAGATAAGTAATAATTTAGGTCGTCGCGGCTTTGGGCTCAAGCGTATGGAGTGAAGAACTCTTTTCGCCGAGTTGACACAATGGATAGGTCTCTATTCGGATAATTACGTTTGACGGCTCACTCCAGACACGCCTAGTCATTGACTGACTCATTTACGCGTATTTATAATAGAGAGAACGTCGCGCCTTCGCGCACCCGCTAAGCGCAGCGCATCGGATCGATCTTCACGCAGCATTGTTGCGACTCGAGCCAATTAAGCGGAGCGTCGCGCGGCCTTTTTTCTTTAGTACGCAAGTGGTGAGGCTAGCGAGCGAGTGCCTGAACAAATTTGTCGAGGTTTCCCATTCACTGGTGAAAAGTAGGCCACGTTGTGCCTAATGCGGTCGTTTGACCGTGGATAAATCGCAGTTTTCCGGCTTTCGGAAACATTGGTTGAGCTGCACCTATAGAGGCAGAGCGAAGATTTCAGAACCCGCATGCCTTCCCTAACTCGAGTGTGATGGCAACTGTTAAACCCAATGAAGTTTTTTCAAGCGATAGAAAGTTGGCAACTCGACGTTGTCAAATGTGTTCTACCTGGCACATTTACGCAACGCTACGTGTTCGCGTTGGAACAAAGCGTAAGTAGTGTTTTAATAGGTTCCCCTGTTGCCTTTCTCATTTTCCATAGCAGTGATATGTTGTACAGCAGGTGACCTTTACAAGTTTATTATAAACGAAAGTTATAGCTATTTAATCACACATTTAAAAATAATCAGGATCACTTCCCTTTCAGGCAAATGGGGACAACCGAAGCTTAGCGTGTGCGCGCCTGACCTGCTACTTTTAAATACGATAATAAAGACGGTAGTCTTTCTTGGGATACTTCAACGCAGAAATTTTGGTCTGTCTGTCACACGAGTCATACACAGCCAAAGTTTAAGCACTTGCTGAACGCCCAGCCATATTGAACTGGCGGCTGCGTTCATACTTGTGAACATTGTGGAGCAAAAAGCAAATATTGCGCATATCTGAGGCACAAAATCAATACATAAGTATTAGGTGGTGTGCTCCTTTACTAAACAATACATAAATACGTAATTCTAAGGACCATAGTGTTTCTTTGGCTGTGCTGAAAATGCGACGCTATGCACGAAAAAGCCTGGCAGTGGCCCTGGGTTATGCACCAGCTCATGTTTCCCGATGCCACTACCAGATGGCGTCCGTATCTCACACAGCGCCACCCCTATTTTATCAATGCCAGCCCGATGCGGCCGATTCAACATGGAGGAAGCGCTGTGTGAGGCAAGGCAAAACATAGTAGTACGGCCGGCAGAAGACTATCGTCTTTCGACGACATTCGCAGCAAAGGACGCCAATACGTTGCCAATTTTCCTTTCTTTCTTTCTTTCTTTCTTTCTTTCTTTCTTTCTTTCTTTCTTTCTTTCTTTCTTTCTTTCTTTCTTTCTTTCTTTCTTTCTTTCTTTCTTTATTTATTTATTTCTTTCTCTCTTCTTTTCTTTCTTTCTGCTGTTGTTTCTTTCTGTCTTTCCTTCTATCCCCGGCGGGAGCAAAGCGACTCTTATTGAATAAGGGCTTGATGGGAGGGCATGATTACGGAGTTGGCATAGGTCTGATGACTCATGCTACGGCACCAGCGCCGGAACGTGAGGTTATGCGTGTCATATTTATGCAACAATCTAATGTGGGAACGTGAATTGACCAATGACCTCGATAAAATAGATCAAATTGCCATATTAGGAAAGGCTGACCACCGACGAGCCCACGTTCGCGAATGCATAAATTATTGCACACGCACGCAATAACGCATGTGACCGGCGTACCTTCTGGCGCCGTATTTCCGTATCTGACCGGCGCCATGTTTCTTCCCGTACGTGAACGCCCACACCGATACCCGTATGTCATAGCAGGCTTCGCTTGGAAAGAGTAATAGAACGTCAATAGAACAGACATAGCCTGCTCACTTGCATGACTCGGCCTTTTGCGGATCTGAAAAGGTAGGATGGTTGGGCTACATGTTCTGAAGACAATATACTACGAAAACGCGTACCTCCATGCCTCCCCGAATTCGCGGTATGTACGACAACGGCGACTGAGAGAAAAAGTATAGTCAGAATTAGCAGTAGACAGCGAAAGGAAGAAATACAAGAAAACGACGAAAAAGAAGAGAAAACGAATAAAAAAAACCTCGTATAATGGCTTGTGTCGAGAAGCCCTCGCACAAACGAGCCGAGGACGCGAGGAACATGATACCGGGCCATTTTCCAGGCAACATTGGGGTGTGTAAATGGCGGAACACATATCACCACCGGCACGATTCGCGAGACCATTTTCATCCCGCGGCTGGCAAGGACGGCGCCGCGTTTTCATTACGGTTCCGGTAATGCAGTGGCGGCCCCGAATAAAGCGCAATGGGTTTCGAAACATAAAATAAAGGAGTGCGGCGCGTTAATGGGGAAACAGCGACTAAATCCTCCGGCAAGGATTATAGAAGCAAAGGACGACATGCCCCGCTATGCGTTTATTAATGTAGATTGGAAATACCGAGCACTAATGAATCGTAGTTGCATTCTATATATGGCGTCCTGTTGGGAGGGTGAAGGGGGTTGTTCTATGGTTTCTAAACGAGGAACTCAAGGTCCTTGTATCAAAAGCATTGAACAACTTCCTCGACCGAACCAACCTCTCCTTTTATGTAGAACGTGCGATGGATTCATTATAAGGGTGTATTTAGGTACCAGTGTATTTCCAAACGACCCTTGGAAAAACTTGATGGACACTTCGTGCATTCCAAAGTTTGTTCGGCAAAAGCTTGTGGCCATTCGACTGACTATGCCATGTCTTTTTTTTAAATGCGAAGCATTTCTTTGCGTACTGTAAGCACTTTTGCGTTTCTTTCTATCTATCTATCTATCTATCTATCTATCTATCTATCTATCTATCTATCTATCTATCTATCTATCTATCTATCTATCTATCTATCTATCTATCTATCTATCTATCTATCTAGCCGCTTACGTCTGGGTGCTCTCGTGATGGCCTCCTTAACTTGGGGTAGACCATAATTTGTATCTATCTATCTATCTATCTATCTATCTATCTATCTATCTATCTATCTATCTATCTATCTATCTATCTATCTATCTAGCCGCTTACGTCTGGGTGCTCTCATGATGGCCTCCTTAACTTCGGGTAGACCAAAATTGTATGGGAGGGTAAGAGGTATTGATGAATATGTCTGGCTGGTCATGACATGATAACGTAAAAATCCCGTCGCGTACGTCGACAAACTCGTTTCTCCAAACACGTGTGGCTCATACCCGTATGACAAGTGCCGCGGAATGCGGGTATGCGCCACAGGACTTTGACAATTTATATCTACCCAGGAACGGCGAGAACAGGCATTGGTAATTTAAATGAGAGATCGTTAAGAGAAAATGACATCGGTGGCATTGACACTGGTAATTTAAATGCGACAGCGTTAAGAAAAATTACACCATCTCCCGCTAAAGGGAACCATGTGTAGATGTGAAGCAGCGATCGCTAACGCTTACACTGGCGGCGGCGTTGACGCTGGCGCTCATCGCAGCGTAGCGCAGGAGAGAAAACTGGGGAGGCGCAAAGCACGCGGTGATGGAGCGGTGTTTCTTACTGGAACATGCCAATCGCTGCTAATGGCCAATGAGAGACAGAAGACTCCGACTGGACACAGAGACCCACAGTCCGCTTTTAGTTAACGCGCACGCTGCGAATTTTTATTGTTCCACACGCAGAGCAGAAATCTCCAACCGGCACCACCTTGCAGGTCAAGATCCATTGCCATATACACGGGGTGACCAGTGAACGGTTGTGCAGCGCGAGCAGTCGGTTTTTTTAACCAAGAAACTCGCTAGCAGACGCTGCCTGCGTCGGCGTCGCGAGGTGAGAGAGGGAGGGAGCGTAGGAGAGGACAGAGAGGGGGGGGGACGCGCATGCGCAGTGGGAGTGTGGACGCCGCGGGCAGGGATGCCTAGAGGAGAGAGGGGGGAGCGTAGGAGAGAAGAGAGAGGGGGGGACGTGCATGCGCAGTGGGAGTGTGGACGCCGCTGGCAGGGATGCCTAGAGGAGAGAGGGGGGAGTGTATAAGGGGAGAGAGGAGGGGAGGCGCATGCGCAGTGAGGGTGTGGTTGCTGAGGGGAGGGATGCCTAGAGGAGAGACGGGGAGATGAGGTTTTTTATTTTTTTGAAAAGGTTTGCGCATGCGCAGTAAGGGAGGCCACGCGGCACACCACCACCACCACCGGATTAAGCTTCGCCATAAGATGCTTCACATCTAAAACGGTCATCGGCGGTGTTGACGCCAGAATTACAAAGAATAGAAATCAGAGTCCCAGCAGGAATCGAACCCAAGAATTCTGCGTGGCAATCAAGCATTCTACCAGAGAGCCACGTCAGGTCTCGAAACTGCTTTGGAAAAACACCCTATGCAGGCGTAATGTTGTGGAGACGCATATTGTGGTTGCAGTGCTGGCTACCTAATTTTATAAATGTTACATACGTACTCCTATGACGAAGGAGTCATGTCGGGTTAACGTCAGTTGAATACTTAAGCGCCATCCACTGTAGTTGGTTTACGTAGCACTATCCAGGGCTACCATCCCTGCGAGCACAAGCTCTACCTATCAGCTTGCGGCTTCTGGTGTTGGCAATACCCATGTTTCTGTTGTCATGGTTACATAACTGAAAACAACTGGTTATATGAAAGATATGCGACTGTTCAACATGTCTGTGCGTGAAACATTTGTACATATCTTTAGCGTCATTTCATAACATCTCGCTCAATAAAAAAATTACAACCCAGTCACCTTACCTGCGGATGCTTCGCATAACATCGATTCCCATGCTACTTGGGATCTGACTAATTTTTTTTCTTTTACACTCTCAGTGGGATGGCACACAAACGGAACGTGTGCGTGTTTTTTTTAAATATTTTTTTACTCGAATCGCAGCGAGACTACTCTGCCTCCGTTCGCATGCGTTCGTATTTCCTCGCGCTTTGCGCATCGTGCAAAAGCCATCCGCGTTCCCGCGCTTATATTGACGGACACTTTGAAAATTCGAAAGTGTGTTCCACGAACGCCTGTAGCCACTGAGATGGGGTCGGTCAGCATGGAACGCGATGCGCGCGTCTCTCTCCTTGCGTGATTGGAAACGCTGGGCACAGCGACGCTACGCAAGCAAAGCGCGAGCGCTGTAGAGTCCGACGCGACCGGCGTCCGTTTGCGCACCCTGGCGGCCATCTGGCACCGTGCAATGGCTCGGACAGACGGACGGACGGACTCACGGACGGACGGATGGACGCGGACCGATGGACACGTGTCCATACGTCCGTCCGTCCGACTGTCCGGATGGATGGACGGACACGGGCGGACGGACGGACGGACGAATGGACACGGGCGGACGGACGGACGTGAGCATGAGACATTAAAGGCTTTCGCCTTAATGTTAACCGCTCAACAAGGATCTTGCCGAGCGTGTATGTACAGGGTCTCCGGAACCAACGCAGAAAACAACGCAGTGATAAGAACGACGGGAAGAACGATGGTGGAGAAGAAGATTGCCACGCATGAAGCGTTAGCTTCGGAGCCCGCCGAGCAGTCAGCCCCTGCAGAAGAGACCGAATGGGTATGGAAACGTAGGGCCATTTTTTAATATTAAAAACTAGAGCCTAAACATGTCTGGAGAGTCTGCTTGCTCGTATAATTTTACCCAGCCAGACAAATCTCTGTCAAATATGTTGACCTTTATTTCCAATGTACATTACTAAACGAAGGAGTAGCTCAGAAGACATCAAGATAGAACCTATTCCTGAATGTTTATTCGCGGTGAAGCGCAAGCTATAAGCTATTCCTCCACAGCTTTATCGCGGGAGAAGCAATACTTTACCGCGAAGTCAAAATCGTCGTAATTACTTCTTCAGTTCCTTCCCTTACCTTTTTGACACGGTGCGAGCTGTGGCGTCTCCCCCCTCGCGCGGGAGGATAAATGAGCTTTATGAGCGCTGGAACGCGGATGGCGTCTGCACTATGCGCAAAGCGCGAGAATACGAACACATGCGAAACGGAGGCAGATTAGTTTCCCTCTCCCTCTTTCTTCGTCTCTGTTCTCCCCTCAAGCCGGCGAATGCGCGTCCTGTCACAAGGCGCAGCAGACGCTCTCCGCGCGCAAACAAGGCGCACGGCACACAAAAAAAAAAACACTTCGCGTGAAAATGAAGCCAGCGTTCTCCCTGTGCCACACACACACTGTGCTGCCATGGACGACTACAGTTTCCTCCATGCTCCCATCTCTTCCTTCCTCCGACAGTACAGCCACTGCGGCTTCGACCGTTTCTGCGAGTACTGGAAATACGACCTACCCGATGTGTACACCTTTAGCGAAAGCTACGTTGGCAAGACCATTGGCATCGAACGAGACACCGAAATGACAAACTTACTCGCATCCTTCGAATGGTTAAACAGTTTCAAAACGTACATAGTCGCTTGCGTCCCATTTCTAAGGAGCTTCGCTCGTCGGTTGTATTCGTACACGGAACAGCTAGTTTTTAAGTGCGAAAGCCTTTAATGTTTCATGCTCACGTCCGTCCGTCCGTCCACCCCTCCGTCCGTGGCCTGGCAAGGTGCCAGGTGGCCGCCGGGGCGCGCCAACCTACGCCGATCGCGTCGGTCGCGCCTCGCATCGGACTCTACAGCGCTCACGCTTTGCTTGCGTAGCGTCGCTCTGCCCAGCGTGTCCAATCATGCAAGAAGGGAGACGCGCGCATCGCGTTCCATTCTGACCGACCCCGTCTAAATGGACACAGGCGTTCGCCAAACACACTTTGGAATTTACAAAGTGTCCTTCAATTTTTTTTTTTCAAGCGTGATCTCACCACACGTGAATGAACTGTGGTGAACCTAAATTTATTTAGTTGCCGCGCGTTTTACTTCACCATCTCGTCCGATCAAGCTCTTAAAAAAATGCATTTGAATTGGACCGAACCTTGTTCATCGATGCTTCAAGCTACCGTTTCCTTTCTTTACCTTCGGATAAAAAGGGTTTACATGACTGTGTTCCTAATTGAAGTACATTTAACCATTTCGTCTTTACAAGGGTGAGCCCGAGCACGAAAGGAGTAAAAGTTAAGGCCAATATTGAGCTTGAATGACTTCAGTGATACCACAGGCATTGAATTTCGAGCTGCTCAGATCATGTACACTACGTCTGCACAGCTACTGACCAATTGTTTCTTCTTCGTTGGTTCTTTCTCGGTCGAATTGATCAAGAAGGAATAGAAAGACGTGGCTGCACGTACATCACGTCTCGGAATCTCAATGTCGCGTCATCTCTGGCTTTTGGTGAGAAATTGCGGTTCCCGTAAATCGTTCCAAGTGGTAAGTGCGAGTGCTAGGTGGCACACTTGCTTGCTTTTTCAAAATATCTTCGTATAAATCTCGTGTTAGGTAGAATTTCTTGCCTTCATTATAGTACACGTCATACGAAAAACCAAGGAAGCTTTAGTAGAATATGACGGTGAATTGTATCACGCAATGTTTAAAATTGATATGTCACTATTCTGAAACATTTTAAGCAGATTTCCAAACAGTGGCCCACTATGTACTAAGTTCTTTTTTCAATACTATTTAATAACAATTATTCGGGTAATACATCGCGAAACACCGATATGATTATGAGGAACTTCAATAAAACTTCTACTGGCCCAGTAGGTACACAGCTTTTAAGGTGAAAACTTCAGCGCAAACCGGGTTCGTCCTTGTTTGCGTTGAAGTCTTCGCCTAAAAGCACTATGAGGCACACTGTATTAGAGGGCTCTGAAAATTTCGATCACCTGGGGTTCTTTGACGTGCACCGAAAGTTACGTACATGGGCCTCCAGCACTTCGCCTCCACGGAAATGTGGGTGTCGCGGCCGGCATTCGATCGCGCGACCTCCGGGTGAGCATTCGAGCACCATAACAACAGCACCGCGGCGGGCAGCTATTAAGGCGAAAGCTTTTATTGTCTCATACTCACGTCCGTCCGGTGTCCTTCCGTCCGGCGTCCGTCCGTCCATCCGTCCGTCCGTCCGTCCGGCGTCCGTCCGTCCGTGCCCATCCGTCCATCCGTGCCCGTCCGTCCGTGTCTGTCTGTCCGTCCGTCCGTGTCCCCGTCTGCCCCTGGCATCTCAACGTCTCGCCCACCAGCCGCCGCTCTATCGTCGTCGCCAGCCAGCCCACGTGAACTCGACCAGTCAAGCATCCGTGTTTTGGTCAGACTGAACTCGGGTACTTCTGCGCTCGACCGCTCAGCCGCGTTAGAGCTAGCCTATCTAGTTTAGATCATTGAACTTACGTTTTGGTTGTAATTAGGAGTGGTTTACCGTGTGCAGTGAACTTTTTACTAAGTGTAATTTTGTGTACATATATAGTTTTCACTTTAATTCTTGATTAAATGTTTGGTGTGTTGGTTTGTTAAACCAACTGCTTTGTCAATAACACTCTCAGTGGCTCAGCCATAGAGGGCCGTTACGAACCAAAAGAAGAATTTGCAGCACAACACCCAAGGTGCACGTCTGCTTCTTCAAGTCTTCTCGTAGAAGTTTCGTAGCTTTTAAGGCGAAAACCTTTAATGTCTCATGCTCACGTCCGTCCGTCCATCCGTCCGACCTTCCGTCCGTCCGTTAGTCCATTCGTCCGTCATCCATCCACCCGTCTATCCGTCCGTCCGTGTGTCCGTCCGTCCATCCGTCCGTCCATCCGTCCGTCCATCCGTCCATCCGTGTCCGTGCGTCCATCCGTGTGTCCGTCTGTCCGACCGTCCGTCCATCTCCATCCGTCCGTCCATCCGTCCGTTTCTGTCCGTCCGTCCGTCCACTCGTGTCAGTCCGTCCATCCATCCGTGTCCGTCCGTCCCGCCGTCCTTGTGTCCGTCCGTCCGTCCGTCCGTCCGTCCGTGTGTCCCTCTGTCCGTCCGTCATTGCGTGTCCGTCCATCCGTCCGTCCGACAAAACAAAAAGACAGGGCATAGTCAGTCCAATGGTCACAAGCTTTCGCCGAACACACTTTGGAATGTACAAAGTGTCCTCCAAATTTTTTTACTTCTGTGTACTACGAAAATGCAAGTAATAATTCATCTCACAACTCCATTGGTGCACTGTAACTGAACGAAGACAAAACTGAACAGAATCTTTTTATACTGCAGCTTCGTACAAGGTATTAAATGCGAAGCATTTCTTTGCGTACTGTAAGCACTTTTGCGTTTCTATCTACGTATTTATCTATCTATCTATCTATCTATCTATCTATCTATCTAGCCGCCTACGTCTGGGTACTCTCGTGATGGCCTCCTTAACTTGGGGTAGACCAAAATTTATATAGGAGGGCAGGAGGTATTGACGACTATGTCTGGCTGGTCATGACATGAATAACGTGAAAATCCCGTCGCGTACGTCGTCAAACACATTTCTCGAGACCCCTGTGGCTCATACCCGTATACCACGGGCCGCGGAATGCAGGTATGCGCCACTGGCCTTAGAGAATTTATATTTACCCAGGAACAGCGAAAACAGGCATTGGTAACTTAAATGCGAGAGCGTTAAGAGAAACTGACATTGGTGGCGTTGCCACTGGTAATTTAAAGGCGACGTCGTCAAGAAAAATGGACATCGGTGGCGTTGATGCCACGACTACAAAGAATAGAAATCAGAGACTCTGCAGGAATCGAACCCACAGCATTCTGCGTGGCAATCAAGCATTCTACCACAGAGCTACTTCAGGTCTCGAAACTACTTTGGCAGAACACCCTATGCAGGCGTAATGTTGGTGAAACGTATAATGTGGTTGCAGTACTGGCTATCTAACTTTATAAACATTACATACGGACCATGACGAAGTAGTCATGTCGGGTTAACGTCAGTTGAATACTTAAGCGCCATCCACTGTAGTTGCTTTACCTAACACTATCCAGGGCTACCATCCTTGCACGCACAAGGTCAACATATCAGCTTACGGCGTCTGGTGTAGGCAATACCCATGTTTCTGTTGGCATCGTTACACAACTGTAAACAACTGGTTATATAAAACATATGCGACTCTTCAACATGCCTGTGCGTGCAACATTTGTACACATCTTTAGCGTCATTTCATATCGTTTCGCTGAATAAAAAAATTACAACCCAATCACCTTACCTCCGGATGCTTCGCATAACGTCCATTCCCATGGTGTTTGGGATCTGCCTAATTTTTTAAATAATATTTTTGCTTTGCTTAGTTGATATTATTGCTGTTAGTTACATTTCATTCTATTGTATTTATTTGCTTACATTTCCTTTATTGCTGCTTTTTCCGGTATGAAATCAGACCTCGCGTATCGCCATACCATGTTATATAATATCGATCGGACTGCCGATGGAAGGCAGCGCCTTAAATTTAAAAAAAAAAAAAAAAAGAAAAAGCTGTACAGTACTGAAATCGAAATATTATTTGCTGTTACAAGAGGCGCGGAACAATTACAATGGTTAAATTCGGATAAATATACTTCACCGTCGCGTACTTTTTCATCTCAGGATATGATAAATACACGGATGATTCAATAACGTACACGTGGTGCGTATTCTTCGTGACGTTGGTCTCGACCGCCTCTCATTCTTGCTGCAATAGAAAACATCTTCAGGAAACCATACCGACGGCCCCAAGAACGTCGTTGTTCACAGGAACGAGGTACTATTCACAGAACAAAGGAATTAAAATAAAGGAATCAGAGGATGCACAAAACGAAGAGATTCTTTGCACAGGGTGCCCATATATCACGCAGCACAATTAAAAATGAAAAGAGGAACGTCGTTACGCGAAGCACACCTAGGAAATATTGCTCCCAGCTTACTGTAGGGGCCACTACTATTTTTTCGTTAATGAGGTTTAGTTAATGAATCATTATTATGTTTCTAATTCGACATATACTCACACAATTATTAAAATGTCGATGAGGCATATCTGGGCATGTCCAAATGACATTTAACTGCGCTATTTTCAAGAACGCACTAATTGCGTGCTCGCTTTTCCTTTTGCCTAATAAACTAAACCTGCGAAATCTGAAAAAGTACACTTAATTATACAGAAGTGCGCATCAGCAGGCAGCATCCTCAAAACGGATCACTGTGACGTAGCAAGTCAAGACGACGATCCCACCATTTGCGAGTGGAAGCGTTGACACGTGTAATTTTTTTTTATATTTCGCGTGCTTTCTTCATTAGCCAGAAGAAATGAGCACGCAATTAGCATGTTGCTGAAAATAGCGCAATTAGATGTCATTTGAGCATTCATACATATGCCTCATTGACATTTTAATAATTAGGTGAGTGCTTGTCACGTTAAAAACATAATTAGGACTAATTAAGTAAACCTCATAAACGAAAGAATTAGTAGTGGCTACTACAGTATACTGGGAACAATATGAACTAAGTGTGCTTCGCGTAACGACGTTTCTTTTTCTTTTTTCAAATCATGCTGCGTGATATTTGGGGCACCCTGTATAACGCGGGCTCGGTGTACGGGGGATTGCAGACAGGTGCAGCAGCAATTTAATGCGTGTGTTCGATATTAGGTTGCACTGCCAACCACGCGGCCCAAAGTGTGCTGTGGGAACAGGGAGCAGTAAAGCGAGCAGACACAATTTAATCCGCTAGCTAAGCATCACTGCCTCAAGTTTCTTTCGCATAAAGAGATGAAAAAAAAAGAAATCAGATGCGAAATCAGCAACAGAGAGAGAGAGAGGGGGTAGAAAGTAGAGGCGAGAAAGAGACGGATGGCGTCGGCAATTCTTGCGCGTCACCTTCTTCGATATTTGTTTGTTTGTTTGTTTGGACTAGTGATCAGCGGGCGGCATGCGCGTTGTCCCAGATGCGATGGCCGATTTCCGCAGCGGGAGCAGGGCAATCCAGCGTGCCGATCGACCAACTTCGATCAGCACGCTTGGGTTCCCTTTTCAGCTTGCCTTGCATGCATCAGCTCTCTTTCTCTGGCTATAACGGCACGCTGTCCGCACGGCAGCACAAAATCCCGCGCTCCAGCGAAGCTCGAATGGACGCATTGTCTTGTGTGGTTGTTTACCTCGTATGTTTACACCCGGGGTGTCGCGCATGCTTTCTGCGGTCATTTATCGGGAATGGCGACTCAGCGCCGTTTTCGGCAGTACCTCTTTCCGCAGCAGTTTGCGTGGTGTCACCAGCTCTTTATTTAGCACTGTTTCCAGATAGGACTGGAACAGTGCTAAATTGATTTAGTGAGTGAGTGAGAGAGAGAGTGAGTGAGAATTACTGGACAATTGTTTAGCGAGTGCATGAGTCAGTGACTTTCTGAGTCAGTCAATTAGTGTAAGAGTATGTCAGTGAGTAAGGGGAGAAAGTCAGTAAATGCGTGAAACTAATGCGTGCTTAGGAAATGGAGTCATTAATTGAAAGATTGTGGGAGTGGGATAATGAGTGACCGAGCGAACGAAACGAAAAAGCTGCGTAATTACGGCACAGAGAACGGCGGGGGCCATTCTGAAATCACTTGCAAATTTGGCTGCTGTATTACTATTCCCCATTAATAAAGCGAAAGTGAATCATTGAAAAATGTAGCGGTAGAAAAATGAGCGTGCCAAACTAAGGTAGTGAAAGAGTGATCGAGTGGCTGACTACGTCCTTTTTCAGTGTACAAGCGTGTCAGTTATTTACCTGCAACAGAGTGCAGGCCCTGCTTGGAGCTCGAAGCACTGAGGAAAAGAACAAAGGATAAAATAATACAGGGCAGATGCGAACTATGGATCCTATCACACGTGTTCCTTCGCATGCGCCAAGGTATACAAAAAGAAAGCCGTGGTGCGAAGTGTTTTGGAACATTATGTACATGGGCCGTAAGACGTGTTCTTTTTAGTATTTTTTATCGCGCTCACTCGCGTATTAGTTCGAACCAAGCTTTAGTAACTCAAAGACGAGCCCACTTGCATTTTCGTTTCGTATTGAGGCAATTCAAGGGAGCCTTTCATTGTGAAGCATGACTAGGCGTTGAAAGACCACACATACACACACACAAAAAAATGCGTAGCTTGGACTGAAGGGCTGATGGGCACCTATGCAGCCCTGGCGTTTGCTGTATGTCTAAGTTTTGCAAATATTCTTTTTCCTTCTTCCTCTATTTCCTTTTTTCTTCTATCTACTCTCTATTTCTACGTTTAATCTTCTATGCTTATTTCAGCATATTTCTCTTACTACTTCTTTCGCTTTCCTGCTCTTGCTAACTTCCTTCCCATTTTATTCCTTTCTTTTTCTCTCTCTCTTTTTCTCGTTTGCTTCCTTATTCTTTCCATTTTTTCTCTTTTTCCCACACTCTATTTCATTCTCTATCTTCCTTTCTCTTTCTGCATTTCCTTCTTTCCCTTTCCATCTTTGTTTCTCTTCTGGCATTTTGTTTTCTCTATTTCTCTCACTTTTTTTTTGTGCTACGCTTTTCTCTCTCCCCTCTTCCTTTCCTTCGTCCCCACACTCACGTCTGTCCTCCTCACCCTAACTTCAGTTTTGCACCCGCTTCTTACACCATACTATTCAAGGCTAAGCCAGGTTGCGCCAGCGTGCTTCGAGAGGCGAGTGTTTAAGAGGCTTGCCTCTACACAAAGATAGGCGAGTTCAAATCACGCCTCGGCAAGAAGTTCTTTCCCGCAAGAAGTTTTAGATGTGAAGCAATTTATGGCGGAGCTTAATCCGGTGTGCGGCGTGACATCCCTTACTGCGCATGCGCAAACCCTTTCAAAAAAATAAATAAAAAACCTCCTTTCCCCCCTCCCCTCTAGGCACCCCTCCCCGCAGCAACCACACCCTCACTGCGCATGCGCCTCCCCTCCTCTCTTCCCTCCTACGCTCTCCCCTCTCTCCTCTAGGCATCCCTGCCCGCGGCGTCCACACTCCCACTGCGCATGCGCGTCCCCCCTCTCTCTCCTCTCCTACGCATCCCCCCCTCTCTCCTCTAGGCATCCCTGCCCGCGGCGTCCACACTCCCACTGCGCATGCGCGTCCCCTCCTCTCTCTCCTCTCCTACGCTCCCCCCCTCTCTCGCCTCGCGACGCCGACGCAGGCAGCGTCTGCTAGCGAGTTTCTTGGTTGAAAAAACCGACTGCTCGCGCTGCACAACCGTTCACTGGCCACTCCGTATATATGCCAATGGATTTCGACCTGCAAGGTGGTGCCGGTGGGAGATTTCTCCTGTGCGTTGTTGAACAATAAAAATTCGCAGCGTGCGCGTTTACTAAAAGCGGAGTGCGGGTCTCTGTGTCCAGTCGGAGTCTTCTGTCTCTCATTGCCCATTAGCAGCGATTGGCATGTTCCAGTAGGAAACACCGCTCCATCACTGCGTGCTTTGCGCCTCCCCAGTTTTCTCTCCTGCGCAACGCTGCGATGAGCGCCAGCGTCACCGCTGCCGCCAGTGTAAGCGTTAGCGCCCGCTGCTTCACATCTACACATGGTTCCCTTTAGCGGGAGATGGTGTAATTTTTATGCTGTCTCTTTCTGTACATATCTTTCTTTCTGTCTCTCTCTATGCTTCTTTCTATCTTGCTTTTCCCTCTCTTGCTTTCTCTCGCTTTGTGCTCGACCTCTCACCCATCAGGGTTATTACTGGCGATGCCATGGAACTCGGCGCGCGTGTTCTCGGAGCAAAGCAGAAGAGGCGCGAGACTAAAAAGCCACCTAAACAACGCCCAATGTTAGGGGCGTAGGCGTGGTTCATGTTCGCTACCCTGTGCTGCAGAGCAAAACTAGCTCCCTGGGGTACCTAGGTGTGCACAGAAATTCCCTAGCCAAGTTAACGAAGGGCAGGGGCACTGAAACTTGGACGTTGGAGGAGCTCGACGGCGTGTCTTTTACAGCAAAAGCTGTTATGAGATCAGAACAAGGGTCGTTTTTGCGCCGTAGTTGTCCGCCGCCGCTGCCGCCGCCGCCGGTGTCCGTAACCAATATCGCACAAAATAAGAAAAAAACTAAATAAAAAGACCCCATGACAGAATGGGAATCGAACCCGGGTCCTCTGCGTGGCAGCCCAGCACTCTACCACTGAGCTACGCCGCTGCTTGAAACTGCGGTGCAAACTGACCCTATGCAGGCTTCACGTCGGGTAAGGAATCGCGTTAACGTGTGTTGTAAAACGTTTTAGAACAGTAAAGTAACAACCAGGCGTCACACAATACGAATTGCGTAACGAGTGCGTCGTTCAATGCCCCAACCCATTACAAAATGACATAATTCTTCATCCTCGTCAGCCACCGCATCAACGAAGTGCACATATTGCGTTGCAAGTGTGTAGCGGGTACCGCGCTTTTCCGAAGAATGACGAATAATGGCATAGTAGAGGCTTCCCCACTACACAAAAATTATGATTATTTAGGTTGTAGTGGGTACCATGCAAGTGTTGTTGTAGTAGTTGCCTTAGAGTGTTTAAAAAATGCTCTAGAAATGCCACTCTTCCAGCTTTCGCTGTGACTGTGCTGCGCGTTCCGCGCAGGCCTGGCGGTTTTTTTTTTTTTTTTTTGGAAGGTTTTGTGTCTGTGTGTCCTGCTTTCTTGTGCTACCTCGCGAGTGTATGCTACGAAGTTAGCGAGATTGTTAAGGCTACCAGCAGTCTGTGCACGCGGTTCTCAGTATTTTGCCAGCGTCCGCGGTGTGCCGGAGTGACGGCAGGGTTCTGTTTGGTGTCGCAGAAGTCTGACGTTTCAATGCTATAGACGTCGATGGTTTTCCGGAGAGATAAGTTGTGCTCTCTCTTTCACGGATCGCTTCGCTCTCTTAATACTCTGCTATCAGCATCACGGATCGCTTCGCTCTCCGACTGTTTTAACTAGCGCGCCTGCTGCGCCGACTCAGTATAGCGCAACCTGCTCTCACTATAAAGCGACTGCTCACTATAAGGCCAGTTTTACTAGCGCCTTTCCTTACCTGCCGTCACTATTGGCTGCTGCTCACTTTAGGTTACTGGGAGTGCCTGGGGTGCCCGTAACCCACGACGTGCCGCTTCGCGGTCAGTATTTTGCCAGCGTCCGTGGTGCGCGCCCGAGTCACTGGGGCGCCCGTAACCCACGACGTGCAGCTTCGCGGTCACTGGCGTGCCCGTAACCACGCCAACCGCGCCGCTTCGCGGTTCTCAGTATTTTGCCAGCGTCCGTGGTGTGCCTGAGTCAATGGCGCGAACTTTCCGTGGATCGCGCACGCTCCGACTAGGCTAGGTACATCTCGCTCGAATTTTCAAGGGACAGCGCTAAAAAGTGGTCAGGCAACATGGGCATATTTTGGTGCCTGTTTAGTCGCTTCGGCAGAAGAGAACGAAGATGAAGGAGAGGATGCAGAGAGCACATGCAGGTAGTTGATGATCATTTTAGTTTCCGACAAACAAATACGGTGAGCTTTACTAGCCGATGAGAGTTATTGCACCCAACGCTTGACAAATTGGCACACGCCTTCGGGAAGCGAAGCATAAGAGAATGAGGATAAAGAAGAGGAGGACGAAGAAAGCGTAGACCAGTTTCATGATGATAAGCATTTCGGTTCACCCGTCAGGGACGAATGCTCGGATAAAAGAGCTCCCCTGTAAGGAAAAGAAGGCATCTAGGAAAAGCCCCACATGCACCAGGGGCTCTACCCTTCATCCTGTTTCCTCATCCAATATATGTGTACAAGGAAGAAGCAGCAACGCTCCTTTCACTGCATCTGGCACACCCTTTGTGGTGCCGTCGAGGGCAGCCTGCTTCAATGGCTCACCTCATTTGTGATTCAAGGATGCGCTCAGGATGCGCACGTACGTTATCACGCGTGCGGTGCTCGCGGAGCTCCTCGAAGCTTTTGCCATGCCTATTGGTGAGGTGGAACCGGGTATGATTTGAATTATGACAAACGCCGTAAGTGAATCCATCTCACTGCTTAGTTCTCTTGCTGTTTTCTTTTAGGGGCGAAGATCCTAAGGGTTTGGTTCTGTCCCTCCTCTGTAGTAGTAGTAGTAGTAGTAGTAGTAGTAGTAGTAGTAGTAGTAGTAGTAGTAGGTAGGTAGGTAGATAGCCACGTATAGTGGAATATATTCTCTCCACATGATAAAGACGCTGACTCAGTATAGTGGAATGTACCCACTACACGTGATAACGATGAAGAATAAGCGCGTTCCAGTATAGTGGAATGTATCCACTACACGTGATAACGATGAAGTATAAGCGCTTTCCAGTATAGTGGAATGTACCCACTACACGTGATAACGATGACGCTAATGACCATGAAGTATAAGCGCGTTCCAGACCACACATTCTCTTTCTGCCATGGATGAAAGCGATCGAGCTTCGCCCACTCATCATCATTCACTTCGTGGATATGGCGTGATTTTTTTTCTTGTTTATTACCCTTCGCTTGTTTAATGCTTCCGGAAGAAAAAAGGCTCAAACTGAGAAAGCTTTTCTTTCGCAAATATTTTTGCTCATTGGCTGGTTACCTTCGCAAATAATATGACCAGCTTCCTGGTTGTCTGTAATAATATCTGATGAAAAACAGTTTCTTAAAAGATTTCAGTGACCATGTATTGATTAAGGTTACTAAATTTGCTGTACAAACGGTCACTACAGGCACAAGCTTTAGTATAGTGAAGTAACTAAAGAAGGTCGTTTGAAAAAAGAGCAATGTGCTGATGTTAAAGGGCCCCTCACCAGGCCCCATAACAAATTTTAGTTAGACGCTGGCAGTTGTTGTGTGTCCGATGAGGAGCATTATGCCTACAAGAATTTTTTCAATCGGTTCATTAGGCGCTGAGAAAACCGATATTTTGATGCGGCGCGAAACCATGATGCGAGGAGGGGAGCTCGAAACCCTTGCCGCTCGGCCCGCGTAGCCTTCGCAAGCCAAATCTGTTCCCTACCTTCTCCGGCGTCCGAGCGAGAGCAACACGTCATGGCACGCAAGGTCACGTGTGCATGACGTGACTGAGGAAGCCCAGCCCCCGAGCACGCGTGTGGCGTTGTTTGGTTGACAAGCGTCATTTTGTGGTCTATTGCCTGTTTCTGCGGGATGGATGCCTCGGTGCGCGTTCGTTTCACTTTTCACTGGCACGAGAGTGGCGGTATCACGAGCCAGTGCCGCATTTACGTTTACTTGAACGCGCTAAAATAAATGAGCACACTGAGTGCGGCGGTGAGGCAAGGCCTCGATGTCCCCACGTGGGAGACCTAAGGCCCGGTCGGCGAAAGCTCTGCCGGACTAACAATAAAGTTGTTACCAACCAAGTGAGTGCTCGAACGCGCCAGGACATCACTTTCGTTTCCAGGGCTGGCGTCTCCTCAATGCGCTAACCGCGGGGACACGAACGCATGCGAAACGGAGGCACATTAGCCCCGCATATCGCTGCAATTCACTGAACAAAAATGAAAAAGACGCAGACATTCCCCTTGTGCGTCTAATTGTTTCTCTCAAGTTTTATTCATCTATTTAAGCAACAAATTCCACAAACTACACACATCGCGTCAAATAATTTTCGCAGTGTCACGTGCTACTGCTGTCGACGTCAATGCACAGCCGTCTACGTAGGGCCATTCCGCCGTGTACGTCTTCCCCTCATTCTCTACGCGCGAGCATGCGAAAGGAAGGGCAAGCAGCGTTCAGCTTGAAATTTGACCCATTTCCGCGGCGCGTAGCGTTGCAAATTTTGGCAGACGTGATCGTGAACGCTCAGTGTATCAATTGCGATCGTCAGCTAAAAATTGTCAAACCTGGTGAGGGGCCCTTTAACAGTCAGCAGGCATTACACATTGTCCCATTTGTGCTGCTGCTGTGTTTAAGCTTAAAAACGAAATCTAATAGTGATAGCGACACAGCTTGGGCGCAACGCCCCTCTATCTTTTTCAATGCCAGTGGATACGTTTGCCCACGAATGGGAACCGGTGGCACACCTTAGTTCACAAGTTGTCATGGTGCGACGTCAACTGAAGCAACGTTCCTAAATTCGTTTACCTAAAGGGTACGTCTGCTTGCGTCTTTCGTGCGTCTGAGTGATGTCCCATGTAGATGCGTTAGACGCATGGTCTAACGAATCTAAACGGCAAAGAGCCAGTGTGACAGCCAACATAGTCATTATGAGAGATGAAAGCACCGGCCCACGAATTTGAACACAAATGAACAAAAAATAATCTGATCTGACATCCGTCGTGAAGCGCCACCTAGAGGGTACTCTCCCCGATAAAACCAAAGCACGCGCGAAGGCTAGCCGGTGCGCAAGGTTGGGAAAGAAGGACATCAGAAGGTGATGAATGGGTGCACGGAATCGGTGGAATGGGAAGTACCTGACTGCAGTCAGATACTTCCCATTCCACAATGCAAAAAAAAAAAAAGAAAGAAAGAAATCACCGCCATTCTGGCCAATTGCCGAGTTGGCCTTCAGATAGTGGGTGACAGAGAGAGGGACGTCGGGGAGGGGGGGTCCTGACATTGTGGCGGGGGCCGCATGTTACTGCCACGCGGGCAACATGTGGCCCGCGAGCCATAGGTTGCCGATTATGCTCTGTAAGATTTCGCGTCAAGTATAGCGAAGAACTTTGTCAAACTTGTTGCAACCTCACCTTGTGGTCAGAGGATAGTTCAAATGTAGCTGCGTTTAGTCGCAGTGGCAGACCTTTGGGCACTAAAAAACTTGTAGGTGGGCGAGTTGGTACGTACTTCAAGGTACCACTGATGTGCGCAAAAAAAAAAAATCACGCCATATCCACGAAGTGAATGATGATGAGTGGGCGAAGCTCCGGAGGTAGTCTGGTAAACCGTCAATCCTCCGTAAATTTTGCCCACTCGATCATCATACAAAGACCTGACGCACAAACGCGGGGGTGTGGTGTGATTATAAATACAGTATATACACAATGTTTCATTATTTACATATTTATAAAGTATATACACAATGTTTTATTATTTACATATGGGGTAAATGATGATTTTGTGCAAGAGCTCTACGTACCGCAAGGAGGGGGTTCCCCTGATTTTGTTTTTGTCATATATGACGTTAAGCTCAGGGGAACGTTTGTTGTCGGCGTAATCGTCATCGTTATCACGTGTAGGGGGGTACATTGCACTATAAGAGAATGTGTGGTCTGGAACACGTTTATTCTTCATGGTCATCAGCGTCATCGTCATCGTTATCACGTGTATGGGAGTACATTCCACTATACGGTGGCTACGCCGGACGGCGCCGGACTAGCCTATGCCCTAAGGAGCTTCGCCCCTAAAATCTGGGACACCAAAAGAATAAAGAGGGTCAGGCGCAAACTTATAACTAACTTTCATTTTTGTCTCCCCTTCAATATTTACTGATCAAGCAGACATGAGCAAGTACAAGTGGTCACGTGGTCACGAGCAAACAGGTTAAAGAAAGGCACGCAACAATGTTGAGCTCACTATCAAATAATGATAAGGACGTGTCGCTTACGCAAGCATCGCCTTTTAGAGATATATGAAAGCCTCAACTTAAACTGAGGACGACGCAGCGAGCGATGGAAAGGAAAATGATAGATGTAACCTTAAGAGACAGGAAGAGAGCAGAGTGGGTCAGGGAACAAACGGGGGTTAAGGATATCATAGTTGAAATCAAGAAGAAGAAATGGATATGGGCCGGGCACGTAGCACGTCGGCAGGATAACCGCTGGTCATTAAGGGTAACTGACTGGATTCCAAGAGATGGCAAACGCGTCAGGGGGGAGACAGAAAATTAGGTGGGTAGATGAGATTAAGAAGTTTGCAGGTATAACGTGGCAGCAGAAAGCACAGGACCGGGTTGATTGGCGAAACATGGGAGAGGCCTTTGCCCTGCAGTGGGCGTAGACAGGCTGATGATGATGATGATGATGATGATGAAAGCCTCACCGTACCTTCTGTTGGGCCAGTTGGTGCATCGTTACTTGAAAGACGTGGTACAAGGTTAGAACCGAGAAGAAAAGAGAAGAGACAAGAAGGGACAGAAAGAACAGCAACCTAGCACGGCTAGAAGCAAAGGCGATCAAGCGCATGGAGTCCCGAACCTCAGTAGAAGGTAAAATGGACTGCAAAGGGCCCACTGTAGAATAAATGAAACTTGATATTACGTTACGTTGGGCCAGTCGGCGCAACCTTATTTGACAGACGTGGCGCAATGTTAGAACGCAGAAGGAACAAGAAGAGACAGAAAAAGAACGCCAGCCTAGCACGGCAGGAAGAAAAAGCGATCAAATGCACGTAGTCCCGAGTCTGAGTATATTTCTAGAACCGCCTCGGATTATTGACAGACAATGAAGAGACATCCGCGACATTCTTTTATCGTCTAAGCTCGCCACCCGTAAGCAAAATGGCAGCCCTCCTTGTGGGAAGTCGCTGTGCAAGGTTTCAGCACCCATGGGAAATTTATATTGCCCCAGATTGCTACCTGAAGGCCAGCTCATCCACTGGCCTTCAGGTAGCAATCTGGGGCAATATAAATTTCCGGCAGTTCCACCTTAGAATACATGCTTCAAGGCGACATCTTCAATATGTAATATATTGACCAAATTGAAGCATCGTTTAGAACGCGATTTCTTAACCATAAGTCTTATGTCAAAACCCTTCCAAACTCTATCGAAACATGTAATAATGCCTGGTTACTCTTTCGATAAAATTAAGGTAGCGGTATTGAAATTTCGTTTCCACTCGCACCATCAGCAGGCAATCGGCGAACTGTATCTCATCTACAAGTTTAATACTGTAAAGTCTGGAATAAACGAACACACAGGCGTACTTACTAGTCTCCCAACCACTACCCAGTGTATTTTGTTGCACGTCATTCCAGGATTTCCTGGTTTTTCCGCACAATTATTTTTGTTCCCTGTTTCAGAAAATCAGTTCGCCTGCTTACCGTTAGTATATATTCGTTTGTATATTGCGTTCATGATGTACGTATGACAATTTTAATACGTTTTTCATTCCGTGCGCCATTTATATATACAAACCATTTTACTCATACTGACGCTCTCACCACGATAAGAGGTAGACGGTATGTACATTGTCGATTGAAGCATTGTGCAATTCTCATACTGGGTGTATTCAATCTCGTTGTATAATCATATGGCAGCACTGCCGATTGCTATTGCGCAAGTTCGCAAACATTTTCGAAATGTATATAAGGGCTACGAAAGTGGTGTTTGTTACGTGTCATACTGACGAAGGCTGACACCCCCCCCCCCCCCCAGCCGAAACATTTGTAATTAGCCATGTTTCTACGTACGTCGTGCTTGCTCACTTACGTTTATATATATATATATATATATATATATATATATATATATATATATATATATATATATATATATATATATATATATATATATATATATATATATATATATATATATATATATATGCAAATGCTTGTTGGGTGGCCGTTTGGTGCGGGTTGCGCCGTGTCAATTCACGTTTCACTTCCTCCGAAGAAGGCTAAACAGCCAGCCGAAAGTGTTGGACGAAAATATTTGTTTCGTTTCATACATACAACGGAGTACTGTCGATGTTTCTCCCAGTATGGATATATATATATATATATATATATATATATATATATATATATATATTGTCACGTGGTTTTGACGTGGATGAAGACAGGAGTACGCTTCTTCTAGGTGAACCTCTTTATTTGGCCGAACTTGTGGCCGCGAACCTGAAAGTCAAATTACAGCAGGCAATGCAAACTGTAGACTGATATCGGCGCGCAGAGCGTCGGTCGTCGAAAAAAGTGATCATCGTTGGAACGCACCGGCTTTTATACATCATGTGTCTAACATTCTAGCCTTATCAGAGGTCGTCGCGCAAGCTCTGGAATAAGCTCGAGTGTTGGCGCTTTGCGCGCAATCTTAACAAAACGATCTACTGCTACCGAAAAGCTTCTGGAACACTAAGGCGCGGTCTGCGCCGATCACTCCTGACAGTCTTTGTGGGCGTATGCAAAGTTGAAACAACAAGCGCGCGTGGCAATATATATATATATATATATATATATATATATATATATATATATATATATATATATATATATATATATATATATATATATATATATATATAGTTCGAAAATATATCAAGCCCGTAGGAAAAATTGTTCTGAGAAGGACTGCCGTTTCGGCCGGTCCCGCGGCCGAAACGTCAGTCCTTCCCAGAACAATTTTTCCTAAGTGCTTGATATATTTTTTGAACTGTTACTTCCGGGTCCTATGTTAGCCCTTCATTGTTTTATATATATATATATATATATATATATATATATATATATATATATATATATATATATATATATATGGAGGAGCGGGAACGAGACTAGAGATGTGCATGGGCCACACTTTCGCGGCCCGGCCCGGGCCCGATGCTTGCCGGAGGCGGGCCAGCCCGTTCCGATGATGTATAGAGGACGGGCCGCCCAGGCCCGGCCCGGCGTGTCATACCGAAGGCCCGGCTCGGCCTGACTCGATCAACGACGCAATAGAGTACATGGCAACCGAAAAATGAAAATGTATTTATTACGACAAAACGTGCCGCTCTTCCCTGTACCTCATTTTTTTTAATTGTTGATAAAAGTCGAGACCGCCTTAGTGCAAAACCATTCACAATTATTGTGCAGAAACAAAAGGTTGTCCATGGATTCGGGCTTCAATCGAGGGCGTTGTTCCTGCATAATATATCCTGCAGAACTGAAGTTGCGCTCGCTGCTGGCGCTTGTAGCTGGAATCGCCAAAATCTTTCTTGCAAGTTTGGCAAGTTTCGGATAGTTGTTTTCTTTCCCTTTCCAAAACTCAAGACATTCTGATTCGAAGCACGCGCTTAGTGATTCAGTACGCACATAGTCGCTAACTTCATCCCGGTTATGCGCGCAGTCATCAACGTCGCACCACTCACTGAATGGTTCCATGCGCTGATTTTTCACAGGACGCTCTGTAGACGCGCTGCATGGTGTTGGAAATTGAAATGCTTCCATCAGCTGCTTTGCGTGTGCGTGCCCCTCCTCACGCTCAGGTGCCTGAACTGCGGCCAGAGAAATGTGGCCACTTTATGATACTTTATGACAATTTTACTTTTGTGCACCAAAAATTGCGGGCGCCTAATTGAATCTTTGACATTTCCGTTGTTCTTGCTGAAGGTTCATGCGGCCTCTCAGGGCTTCTTGCAATTTTTGTCACGTGCAGTATGACAAGCTGCAACGTTCGACACCTGTCGGCTTCAAGTGCTTGTGTAGCTTCTTCAAGCGGCTCCAGGAAAGTGATAAAATCCGTTATCGTATTCTTGTTAATGGCTTGTGTGGCGGAAGGATTCCTTGTTTCAAGCAGAGCTTCTATATTTTCAAACTGGCGGAACACAGATCTGAGCATCCCAAGTTTCGAGTTCCATCGTGTTGGAACCTCCTGCATTACTTCGCTGCTGAGCTGACAGGCTAATCCACTTTGCTTGAGCAATTTCACGAGACATTTGACGATCTGCATGTTCTGATGGATCGAAGTGGCCTCTTCTGCAAGGAATTATTCAGCAAAAGTGTTGCGGAGGACCGTGTTCAGCAAATGGGCGCAACAGATGAATGTGTAATAGGGCTGCAAAGCACAAATAATGTTCGCGCCGTGGTCTGCAACAAATATAGCCCTGGCCAAAGCGTCGCTGCAGACGCCAAGTTTGTCATACCGACGCAACAGCTCTTTGCGGACGTTCTGGCCGCTTTTCTTCTCGTTTGGGAAGTCGCATGTGAAGAGCACGTGCGGGTGCAGCTTCCATTACTCGTCGATGTAATGTGCGGTAGCGGTCATGTAGGAAATTTTTCTGTAATCAACAGTCCACATGTCTGTCGAGATAGTGCATCGGCTCTCGTTTATGGCTGACAGAATTTCAGGCATGAGCTGGCACCTGACATTTGGGGCAAGTTCTTCAACCTTTCTCGCAACTGTCGTACGATGAGGGAGGATGTTTCCTGCGTCTAAAGGTCCATGACGCGCAGCAATGTTCATCTGTTTTTCGGCCAGCTTCGCAAAACCGTTGCCACTGACGATGTGGTAAGGTCGTAAATCCTGAGCTCAAAACCGTGCTATGCAGTGTGACTCTTTTATATTTGCTGGAACTAGCGCGGTTGTGTGTTTTAAAAACTTCGTTAACTTGCCTTTTGCGGATCCACTGCTTTACATGGGTGCCTCTGAAGATGTGAAGTGCCACTTTTTGATGAAGCGTAGACAAGGAAGGAGTTGCAAGTCATGCATCGCACGTATCCAACAGGTGCGAGTGTTGCGCTGTCCACCACGAGATCAAACTTGTCCCATACGGCACTTTTGGCGTCGGACTTTCGCACCAGCTTACAGCGACCCTCTTCCACTGCGGCTCTTAAGTCTTCAGCGCTGCCCGTCGCCATTGTAGACACCGTACACGCAAGGCTCAAGTAGTTCAAGATGATGCTTGCTTGCTTGCTTGATCCTTGTATTGGCACTTACCCACTTCGGGGGGATTGGCCATGAACCGGCGGTTAATATAGTGATATGGATTAAACTTTAGACGATGAAGAAAAACTAATCGATTGACTGGGGAATATAGAAAAAAAGGAAACTTTTTTTTTTCCGACGCTTAACTTATGTGCCAATATAATATTTATGGGACAATACAGTGGTATGCTGAGCTCAGGTTCGATTTAAAAAGAATCACTTCTTCGTCGCTCACCAGTGTCGCCAAATGCATGATAGGAAAAATAGCTAAATGGCCGCGTAAAAGTAGCTAAAATAGCTAAAAACATCCAGCAAGAAGCTAAAATGTAGCTAAATTGTTTTTTCAAGCATTTTCAAGCATATTCTAGGCATGAAGTGAATTCACTGGCAGCTGTGTTATCTTGAAGTTTAAACAGAACTATCAAGTTACGTTTTCTCGCAGGCAGCTACACAGAACATGAGTGAACAAAAAACAAAGAAAGTACGTGCCTCATGTTCATATGGTGGTCACGGTACGTGACACCCCAAAATTCTTAACACATTGTACATGACTCGAGATAAGTGTCCTCCTCTCCCCATTTTTCTTTTATTTTCAATATGTATGCTGAAAAACAAAACATTTACGAAACGTTTGCCAGTTCTTTGACTTCTGGTACATATCTGTGCTGTTCCCTCAGCTCTTAGTGTTAAAAGCCGTGAATTTCAGCTAATTAAGAGATTTAGCCCAAACTCAGAAAAAATGACGAAACATATATATATATTTTTTCACAAAAAGTGTACTTCTACCCTAAAAAGAAACCACACAAATGAACAAGGCCAATTCCGGCACATCATCTATATTTTTGGCTTGATTCGGGCTTTTCACCAGGCCCGAGTCCGGCCCGGGCCCGAGGTGAAAAGACATCGGGCTGCCCGAAGCCCGTTCACCCCTCTAAACGAGACCCACACAAATAGGCAAAGGGGGGAAAGGTGCTGAGAAAACAGAGGTGCGGGAATCCGCAATCTGGTGTTTTTCCCAACGTATCTGCAATTTTCCGTCCCGCATGCACAATCTAAAGGGCTGCGGCCCTCAGTGCCGATACCGTACACACGTACACTGACGGAGAAATTTATGCGATAACAGCATCCGCGCTAAATGCATCGCTTGCAACTCCATACTGAAGCGGGATTATTCATTCCGACCCGGGCGTTCTACGTGGAAGCCCCGTATTCAGCCAAAGAGCCATGCCGGTGCTTGAGCGACTATTCATCGTGAAACGGGGAATGAGGAGTTATCTATAATACCCACCGAGAGCTTCAGGTGGAAGACCCGCATGAACGCTCCGCAACCGGCGGCAATTTCATTACTCTTCGCGCCTGCGGTGTATACAGCGCTTTACGCGTGGCACTTCTGGGTGGATGTAGCGATGCAACAGCGATGGGAAGAGAAGAAGGAGCGCAGTGCCTGGTATGGAAACAGCCAGCGACTGTGCATCCGGAGTATCCTACTTTCGGGTGCCGTCGTCACATAAAGTTTGTTTGGTGAAAGCTAACAGTGGTACACCGCAAACAACCCCTTCAATTCGTATTAGCCAATGAAAAGAGACCGGAAAGAGACGGACACAGCTGCGACGCCTGGTTCCTATATAAGAATGTGCCGGAAAGTTTCCCACTTTATTTTCCCCCTTCCACTCTATGAGTGTTTTGTATCTATCTGATCAGTGGCGGAGGCAACAACGGGGCGCACGCGGAAAAAATAATCCATGTTTTAATGCATGAGCAGTATTAGTACTTTTATAGATATAGACTCCGCATGTGCGATGCCGTGTCGGCTGTATGGTAAGAAAACGTGGCCGATACATCTTTCTGCGGGTATAAACGTTGGACACACAAAAGTTTACACGATCTGCTGAAAGTTTGCATCGAACCCGAGACGCTGAGGTGACTTGACTGAGCGTGTCGACCCTCTCGGAGCAGGATTCGACGCGGAAGGATTTGCTGTTGCAGGTGGCGTGCTGGGCATTTCAGTCTGGATGACTGTAGACTGGTCATGGTGAGGTAGCATACAGGGGTGCTGCGCCGAATCTGTAGAGCCACTGGAGGCTGTCTCAACACTGGTGGCTGACGAATCTGCAGGCAGTCGCAGCTGGATGAGGAGTCGTAGAAGGCACCCTGTGCCCGTCGTCACTTGATTCGGGACAATAGTCCTCGCTTGTGTGAACTAGGTGACGTCGGTTGCCTGTTTGCACGATATAACATCTCGGGTCCACTGGTTGAGGATCCTGTCCTTACGCGACCACGCAATGTCCGGTATTCGAACTACGGTCCCTTGACCAAAAATGGAATCGGATGTCCTTTATTTTGTTGCAGGTGCTCTGTCACGTCCGTTAGGGCGACTTCGTCAAAATCACAAATTTTAATTCTAAGGCACCCGCCTTGCAGGAACCCAGCTTGTGATCATCCACCTCCAACTGCGATGAGCGCTAGGCCGAAAGAACTCACCTTAAGTCAACTCTTCAGTCGGCGCATATTTTGAGGATACGCTTGACTATATGAACTCTTTTCTCCGCCAGTCCATGGGGTTGGGGTTAGCCAGGCCTTTATGTGACATGGACGAAGTGCTACTTCGCGAATTCGCGGACTCGTGACTGGCGAATTGTGCGCCGTTGTCCGCGTACACTTCAACCGGAACTCCTTGGCAGGGAGAGATAACAAAGAGCCTCTACTTTCGTCCTCGCCGTTCTGTCAAGCAGTTGCTCAACCTCTGAGAAATTTGAAAGAGGATGGTCAAAACAGCGGGTCCCATGTCTATCATTGTGCAAGCAGGGCCACACCACGTGCTCAGACGCAACCTATTTCGCACAAGTCACCAATTTCGCACAAGAGAGGACTATTGTCCCGAGTCAACTGGCGACGAATATAGCGCGCCTTCTACGCCCACCCGTCCAACTGTGACCACCTGCACAGGGCCTACATACTCGTCAGCCTCCAGTGAGGATACAGCTTCCAGCGGCTCCACAAAATCGGCAAGGCAAGGCAGGCCTGTATGCTACCTCGCCATGAGCAGTCTACAGTCATCTAGGCTGAAGTTCCAAGCGTGCCAATTGCAACAGCGCATGCTTCCAAATCCATTCCAGTTCCGGGAAAGTCGACGCCTTCAGTCAATCCGCCTCAGAGCAGTAGGCTTCAAATTTCCGCACGACGGTGCCGTAGTCTTTCCTGCTTTTTCTGTCCTCGAACAGGAAGCTGTTCAAAGCGTCAAGGGCGTAGTTTCAAGCAATTCTGTGCCAAAGGGCTCCTTTCGACGGTTCGGTCCTGCGATGTTCATTCGTTGCAGTCGCCTGGAGAAACAGGTCAAAATTTTGGTTAAAGGATTTCCAGTTTGATGCTGGGAAACATTTAATTGCAGGGGTTCCGGTGGCCTTAGTTCTATCGCGTCTTCTTCGGTGGCGGGACGCCTGCCACTTCCGGCACCATGCATCGCGCTGATAAATGATTGACGCAACAGCAGGGTGCAGAACAAGATTGAAGGACGTTTTCATACATGCGTCCTATTTTTGCCTTGGTAGATGCACACTTTATCATGGGTGTTAGTCACGAAGAATCTGTACCAAATGGTCGAGTATTCCATCCTACTTAACGCTAGTGCATACACTCTAAAAAGTATTGGGGAGTAACTGTACAGTTAACCCGAAAAGGGCGCTTTGCTTCGACAAAATGGACGAACTGTATGCAAAAGTTTGTACATGGGACGGCAACAAGGGCGCTTTCTTCCCTTGATGGGAGGAAAGCGCCCTTGCTCCCTTGATGGAAGGAAGTCTAGTGGTTATGGCGCTCGACTGCTGACCCGAAGGTCGCAGGATAGAATCCCTGCCGCGGCGGCTGCATTTTTGATGCAGGCGAAAATACTTGAGGCCCATGTACTTAGATTTAGGCGCACGTTAAAGAATCCCAGGTGGTCTAAATTTCCGGAGCCCTCCACTACGGCGTCTCTCATAATCATATCGTGGTTTTGGGACCTTAAACGCGAGATATTATTATTATTATTATTATTATTATTATTATTATTATTATTATTATTATTATTATTATTATCATTATTATTAGTATTATTATTATTTGATGGGAGGAAAGCCATTTTAGGAGGAAATGCACAAATCTACGCGCCGTGTGCAAACGACCCACCGGTGCCTACATAACCCCTTTTCTTCCAAACGGTTCCGAAGTGTCGAGTGTTGTAGTACTTGGTGTACGCGCATGCTACTCAAGGGTCGGGAGTTCCAATCCTGTGTTTGTTGTTTCTGAAATTTATTTCCGAATGTGGTCGCTGTATATTTACTGTACATCTAATCACATGCCTGTACAAACCTCAAAATGCTGATCAAGTGATCGACGAACTAATTTGTTTCGCGCAAAAAGTAAATGTTGCTCCCTTCAGGAGTATCGGGAAGGAGCTACGGCTAAGGAGAAACCGCGAGGGGGGGGCAGTAAGAGTTCATCCTATCGCAGTTAGCCCGAAAAAGGAGGAATGGGTGTGACAGGTTCGTTACTCTTCTAAATGGGCAACCTCGATTGCCCTCTTCCTGCTTTACTTCTTAGAGTGTGAGATATATGTGTGAATGGACTTGTGTTGTGCATGAGCGTAAGACAAGAGACTGCGGCTAGCAATGTTGAAGATTAGCAGATAAGACGCTAGGCTGATAATAAAACGTGGGGCTCATTGAAGAAATATATTTTACGCGTAGGCCTGACTCGGACTCGGCCTCAATAATAATCTCTTCGAATAAACTCTCTTGGACTGAGGCTTGCTAAAATTTTGCTCAATCGTACTTATTCGAGCTCAAACACACCATAGTATTACTGATCCGGACACTCACAATCAGACTCACGGCACGATCTGAGTGTGGAGAGTCCGAGTGAGCCGATTCAAGAATGAATTCGACGACGTATGCATGGAAGCCAAATTACGTATGCAGTAGATGTAGCATCATCGGTTAAATAATGGTGTAAACTGTGCCACATTATTTTAGTTAGCTGTGTACAAACTCACCCAACATATGATAGTCCGCGTTAGCACTTGTGGTTGTGACATTGATGAATGAAATTTGCGCATACTTAAAAAGGAGATTAAATATTATGCAGTCAAACATGTCAAGATGTCCGTTACAGCTACAAAAATTTTCCCGCTAATAAAGCGGTCTAATATAAGGAAATAGCAAAAATTATTCTAGTGCACATCGTTTCACCTTCTACTATATATATGAATAGTATAATTAAATTGTTGAACGTTTTCCCAATGAATAATTTTCCCAGGTGATTTAGTTAGGTAGACACCGCAATGTGACGTTTAGCATACTCCTCAGCTGAGCCTAATTTAAAATCTTACGCTTCAGTGGTTGTGGACGTTACAGGGCTTTGGCATATAAACTCCCTTGTGGAACAAGCGCATTTTCTTTCCCGTGATGCTTTCACACATGTGGATCCATCAGAGGACCTCGTACCAAACTTTAATCGTTCGCAAACGCAAACCTTCTGAGTTCTCGCTACGTCAAAGCGCCATATTTAGTATGTACTAAGTGATCTGCGATTTTCAGGCTTATACTTTCAAATTATGGTCATTTTACGTGTTGCTGGCTAATGTGAAACTGTACTGGCACGTACAAGTGGCGCTTGCATTACATTCCATAGGACGACATTGAGCAAACCAATAGTTTTTGTGACCACCGGAGCATGACCTCGTGACAGGGAAAGATAACTGAGGTTGCGTTTCTGTACGGAGATTGGCGGTTCACAGCGACTAGACACTGTCCTCCCAGTATAGCGTTCCCTCGAAAAACAGAAGGAATGAAGGGTATGGGCATGCATATAAAAATTCCGGCAGTATAGCTCGCTCTGCTGCGGCTAAAAAACTACCGCGCTGATCGGCGAGGTGGCTGTTGTTTAGCGAACGCGTCAGAAACCAAACTGCAGCACACTGGGAATCAGCGAAGCGTAGACTACTTCGTCACGGCGGATGTACGCACGCTGCGGCGGGCCGCTCCGCTGAGCTCAACAAGGTGAACGAACACTGTAGCCTTCGTTCCCCAGTCAGAGGAGCGGATGACTACACAGTACATGAAGGGAAGCACGGAAGGGAAAGCAATACAGATAGGGAGTCCAGTACGCACTGACTAGACCGAAACTTCCTTTACACTTCCCTACGTTGATGACACACACTACCTTTTCAGTCGGGCTTCAGTGTACTTAAGCAAAACTCAGTCAGCCACATCTGCTTTCACCGCACGCTTGCATTCTTCCCTTCAATTTGCCACCTATGAATTGTAGTCATTAGGGGAAGAAGCGGCCGTAATTTCACGCTGTCGCGTCCGGCGACGCCGGCCGGGCGAGAGGTGATCGCGTGTGGCTCGGTAACTCTCAGCCAGCCCGGCGTTTCGGCACGGTGAACGTTCGTGAGTGGCGGTGGTTGCGGCCTTCACTGCCATCCGTTCAATGACAACATGTGTGGCCTACGAGCGACTGTAAAGCCTAGCCAAATGCTTATTGATGTCGCGGTCCTTTGCCAGAATAGTCAGTGCCGTTTCTATCCAAGCTAGCTGAAGCGTCACGTCTGAGTACGTACTTCTATACAATATCGCTCCTTTCTAATAGATATTTCCTTTTGTAGTTCTGCTGCACTGCGCGCCACACGAATTCCAAGGTTGCTTTCGGAACATCCGGAACATTTCGCTCAATTTGCCTCATTCCACTAAAACAGCACCGAATCACGGCAGTCGCCGCCACCGCGTATCGTAGCTTATTGGCTACAGGAATCGGTAATTAGATATCCCGTCGGTAACGAACGAAACAATGCCCGCCATTGCTGCGAATTTCATCATAACTTCGGCTCATTCTGCCACATTGTGATTTCGACATCACTCCCCTGCATTCCGTCATGAGATGTACACTGTCGTCCTTTATGAAAGGGAACGGGCGAGCGCGCAGCCTGCGCTCTTCGGCGGCTGAGTACAGCACCATCAACTGAGAGCTGAAGAAAGCAGGTCCGCTTTTGGCGGCATCGCCCGCTGCGCGACCAAAGCGGGATTTTATCTGCCTACTTTCCTATCACCTTTGTGATTACAGAAGTGGTGGCATACAAACGCACTGTATATCATAAGGGCTCCGTTTCAGCAAATGTGCGTGCGAAGCAATTAAGAAGTGTACGCAGAGCTTCTAAAAGATAATCTCCTCTACTGCACTCGAACTTACGGCGTGTTACATTCTAACAATCGAGGTGGTGAGTAGAAAACAACACTTGTCAACCTAACATACACTGGTTCACGCTGGCCTTCAAAGCCCGAGCCTGCAAAAAATGGCTCCTAAGCACCAATACGGTTCTTCTCTGTTGATTCTGGGAAGTGTAATTACTCTCTGCTTAAAGATGGTATCGTGTACCTCCAAACTTCCAGCAGTGCGGGATCGACCTCTAGTAACATTTAAAGGAAGCTTTATGCCTAACGTGTAGCCTCCGTGATCGTGTGGCTACGTGCCGTTCCCCCGGCTGGTGATCGCGAAGGCCATGCGGGCCGGTGCCACACGTACTAGAACGACTCCACTATTTCGAGAATATAAAAACATATCGTAATGACCCCACAATTTCTCATAGCGGGAAACTCAATTTCGTGAATACAATCGCACAAATAGTTTCACTTGGGCAATTGAGAGCAGAGAAGCAAAGAAGACGAATTGACTTGCACTATAGTCATTGCTAGGGGCCCGTTCAATTTTCTTCGGTAAAAGACTTGTTTTCTTTACATCGACGAAGAAGGACACACCGTGTAAGGCAAACGTGTTGGCTCAGCTTCAGACAGCTTGACTGATCATTTCCGAACAAATAATATAAGTGACAACCTGCTATGAAAGGACGGTGACTACGCAACAACTGCGCATTAAATGCGGCACGGTGAACTGCCCTGTCAATATCAGGGGGGACTTGTAGTAATAACTGTCCGGGCTTCAGTTTCCTGAAGAGCTAACTGAAATGCATATATATGAAAGAAAATGTCAGGAATTTCGTAACACCGCAAATAGTCTGGTGCCCGCGAAATGCACTGTTCGCGTCGCGTCTCCTTCTGTCTCATGACAGGCCGCTCTGAGCCGTCATTGTGCGGAAGCTTAGTCTCACGCTTAACCAAGCGTGTTCCCGTACCCTGAGTAATTTGCGCAAAATCGGCTGCTGCTTTATAATCGAGTTTTGCGCAAGACACGCAGTCTGGCGGGCGAGTATAATGGCTGTGCGATAGCCGAGTGGCATGCCATGCGTGCGTGAGGGCATCTGCTTTGAACGGAGAAACTTCGTTCTTATGATAGTCCGTTTGAAAACGTATAAAGAACGTTCCATTTCTTCGATACACGTGTAGGTCGATGAAATCAAAGAATGTAAATTCATGTCATATATATTATGTCATATATATTAATGCCTTACTGTGACAAGAAAAAGATGAACATGATACTACTACGTAACTGCAGTTAGATCGCAATGTAGGCACTTCATTCTGAAACGAAATACTGGCTGAAGCTTTTTTTAAACACATTTCAAGCTACTGCATGCTTCCCTAGGCGTAGTACAGTAAGAGTCGACGTTGAATTTCACCTGCATGCTGGTTATATCGGTAGGGTAAGCACTTTCGTCTTTGAGGATTATAATTTAGCGCAGTTCCTTGCCATTCTGTGTGAGCGCGTCTCCAAGCCGCCTAAACTGAATGGACACAAGTATACGGCTATTGATTTTAGCATGAAGGGGAAAGCAGAGAAACCGTGAGTAATGCTACCAAATTGAAACAAGACGCGTGTTGAGCTTTTTATGTTTATCAGTCATTGTGCTTATTTCACGGCACATGTCGGTGACTGCTCTGAAATATTTAATAAAGTGGCTTCATAACGAGCTATTCCGGTACTGCATGCGATCATTGCGCTGGCGTGGGCATGACCATCAGCGGAAATATTAATATTATCTGCATTTTCCCTACACTGCCTACTTTGCTTTATCGCATTTTTATATCTCACTTTTTCGTAGCAATCGCACACACTTCAAGTCGCGAAAAGCAACAAGTTTCGGTGCACATGCAGAAGTATGACGAATATTAACGTACTTAGCGATGTCTGAAAGCTGTGAGGCTGTGAAAGCTAAAACGCGATGTTTAGGCAAATCTGAGTAATGACCACAGTTATCATACCAGTTGAATGATTGCTGAACCGTGCTGCCTGAAGCACCACAAGACTGTCACCTCAGTTCTCCATAGTAACCTATGTAGAAAGCTGTATAGCTGTTCTCCTGGCCATTCAGTTATAGCAAGCGCAGCGATTCAATCATTGTTCGTGTGCAGAAACGAGCGCTACTTGAGCGCGGCTTCAATCTTCCTGGCCGGTCACCGCCGCTAAATGGTTTAATGGTCATTTCGGGCGTTCTGCGTCTGTTTTCTCGTTTGATTAAACATGCATAGGGCAGTGCCAGCAGTGGCGAAATAGGAAAACAATAACCACTTTCTGCGTTTTGGATTATCGTGACGCGCGTGTGCACAAACACACGCATGCACTTGCATACTATATTGTGTTACAGAATACTGTGCTTCATCATCGTTTGATAGTACTGGTCCTGAAGTAGAGCCCATCATTTAACTGTAGTTGTGAAGTCTGCGTTAGAGTACATTTATTTCAATGCATTAAATCGGATGCATAAAGACGGTTACATTTCAATATCCTGTAATGTCGCGCAATGAATAGTACTTTGATGGTGAAGCATTTCAGGTTAATCCTTATGCGGATGCGGAGATAGGTTGTTTGTCACCCCAGTTCAAAGTTCTTTAATGCAAATGAATGCGAGGTCCTCGACTTTATTGTTCTATGTCCTCGTTAAATTTATTTTCTTGTTTACATTAAAACACGATCACCAATATGCTTGCTGCACCGAGATGTCGTGGTAAACCAAACGCGATAAGAGCGCAAGAGTGTAAGATATCTGTAGCCGGCCTGGCACTAGAGATCAATCGTTTTATTAATGCCACGATCATAGGCACCCTTGCTTAATGGTAATGCTTGTATAGTGCTGAAGTGCTGTATACAATACTGTCCAATCTTGCGCAACATCCTTGGCAACTTCGGATTAGGAGATTCGTGTTATCAAGTGGTCAGCTTGATTGCTGCGCTTCGAGCCGATCACGGATTTTGAGAGAATGACATCTTCATGGCCAAATATGATTGTTTGAAATGTTTTTTTTTGTTATTAGAAGCAATTTGTCTCTCTCTTTAAAAGAAACGTTTGATTAAAATACTTATTAGCGGCTAAGCGCGAACAGTCGTTGATATGCACGGCACGTATTTATTTTGTGCAAAAATTTTTAAAGGACACATTGGACGTGTCTAAATGAAAGAATTTACATTGATACTTAATAGAGCACTTAGCACTACTGGCCAACATGGTCAGACTAGTGTCGCCGGACGCATCTCTTCTTGTGGTTGATGCGAAATTCCGCGACGGTTATGGTCCCGGGTTGTGTCACAAGTGTTTAGTATGGCTGGCCAACATAGACTTCTCTTCATTCATTGCTTTTAGCTGTTAACATATATAGGTACTACATCCATCAGTCGGTACGTACCCATGTTACTATCGCCACATATTTTGAAACTAGTGTCCCTTTCTTGAAGGAACTGGACAGAAATGAAAGGCAGGAGTGTCAACCAGCCTAGAAGGACCGTTATGCTACCCCGAAATGGGGAAAGTGATGGGGGGAGTTTTTAAAGATTAAAAAAGAGAGAGTGAGAGAGCACGAACACACAAAGTCACTCATTCACAGTTCTGACTCCATTAGTCTATAACTGCCGGTGCATGTCTGATGACTTCAAGAACTTGAGCACCACCTTCGTCGCCTTTACCCGCGATGACCTCTCAGAACGACATTCCAGAATAGTTTCCGCCGTCAACGATAAGCGATCTACTCAAGCTAGAGCGACTGCGAGTGATTTTCTCTGCGTATAATAGCGAGGACAGTCGCAAAAGATGTGCGCTAATGTCTCCTCACTACCAGAGTTGTCACAAAAAGGGTTGTCAGCCATTTCAATACGGAAGCAGGATCACTTCGTGAAAGCCACTCTAAGCCCTCAACAACAAAGCAGAGTGGCATCATTTCGGCGTAGTCCAGTAGGTGTTCGAAAAAGTGAAGGACACTTTGTACATTCCAAAGTGTGTTCGGCGAAAGGGTGTGGCCATTCCAATGACTATGCCATGTCTTTTTTCTTTTGCACTCTCACTGGCATAACACACAAATCGAATGTGTGCGTGTTTTCTTTTTTTAATTTTTTTTACCGCGAATCGCAGCGAGACGCGAGACTAATCTTCCTCCGTTCGCATGCGTTAGTATTTTCTCGCGCTTTGCTCATCGTGCAAACGCCATCCGCGTTACAGCGATTAACTTGAAGGACCCTTTGTAAATGCGAAAGTGTGTTCCGCGAACGCCTGTGTCCATTGAGACGGCGTCGGTCAGAATGATTCCAAACGCTGGGCACAGTGACGCTACGCAAGCAAAGCGCTAGCGCTGCAGAGTCCGACGCGACCGGCGTCCGTTTGCGCACCCCGGCTTCCACCTGATTCCGTTCCAGAGCTCGGATGGACAGACGGACGGACAGACGAACGGACGGACGGACAGACGGACAAACGGACGGACGCCGGACGGACGTGAGCATGAGACATTGAAGGCTTTCGCCTTAAAATTACACTGTCTCCCGCTAAAGCGAACCATGTGTAGATGCGAAGCAGCGGGGGCTAACGCTTACACTGGCGGCGGCGTTGGCGCTGGCGCTCATCGCGGCGTTGCGCAGGAAAGAAATCTAGGGAGGCGCAATGACGCTGTGATGAACCGGTGTTTCCTACTGGACCATGCCAATCGCTGCTAATTGGCAATGAGAGACAGAAGACTTCGACTGGATGGAGGGACCCGCAGTCCGCTTTTAGTTAACGCGTACGCTGCGAATTTTTATCGTTCGACGTCGCACACGAGAATTCTCCCACCGGCACTACCTTGCAGGTCAAGATCCAGTGATTATATATACGGCGTGGCCAGTGAACGTTGTGCAGCGTGAGCAATCGGTTTTTTCAATCAAGAAACTCGCTAGCAGACGCTGCCTGCGTCCGCGTTGACCAGTTGTGCAGCGCGAGCAGTCGGTTGTTAGGGGCGAAGCTCCTTATCCCGTGGGTCGTGCGTCCCTTGTATGTAGTAGCCACCTACGTGATGACGATGACGCTGCCACCACGGCACACCACATGGAATGTGGTGTGCCGTGATGACGATGACGATCGCGATGCCATACAACGCATGGCATCGCGATATGGTCTCACATGCATATCGTTTGACCACATGCAACCAACCACCATGGAATGTACCCACTATGCGTCATAACGATGACGCTGATGACGATGACGATCGCGATGCCATACAACACATGGTATCGCGATATGGTCTCACATGCATATCGTTTGACCACATGCAACCAACCACCATCACGTCTTTGATGATGTACCTCCGGAGCTTCGCCCACTCATCATCATTCACTCCACGGATATGCTGTGATTTTTTCAATCAAGAAACTCGCTAGCAGACGCTGCCTGCGTCGGCGTTGCGAGGCGAGAGAGGGGGAGTGTAGGAGAGGAGAGAGGGGGAGAGGGGATGCGCATGCGCATTGTGGGTGTAATCGCCGCAGGAGGGATGCCTAGAGGAGAGAGAGGGGGGAGCGGACGCGCATGCGCAGTGGGGGGTGTGGTTGCCGTGGGGAGGGATGCCTAGAGGAGAGAGATGCGGGAGGGGACGCGCGTGCACAGTGAGGGTGTTGGCGCCGCGGGGAGGGATGCCTAGTGGAGAGAGAGGGGAAGCGTAGGAGAGGAGAGAGAGAGGGGCAGGGGACGCGCATGTGCAATGGGGGGTGTAAACACCGCGGTAATGATGCCTAGAGGAGAGAGGGGGGGAGCGTAGGAGAGATAGGGGAAGGGTGCGCGCATGCGCAATGTGTGTGTAAACGTCGCGGGCGGGAGGGATACCTAGAGGAGAGATAGGGGGGAGCGTAGGAGAGAAGGTGCGCGGGGAGGGTTTGCGCATGCGCAGTAAGGGTGGTCAGGACGCACACCACCACCACCACCACCGGACGGACAGACGGACACCGGACGGACGTGACCATGAGACATTAATTTCGCCTTAAAACACGTAAAGCGTTCGGGCTGTGGTGTTGATTGCGCAGTCTACTTGTATTCCAAGGGGGAGAGAGTGACCTCTCGTGCGAGCATTCGAAGTCAGCTTGCAGCATCGGTCCTTGACAGCGGTATTGTATCCAGCCTGTCGCCTTGAAGAGCTGATCGAGCAGCATTGTCTGCGTGTTCATTGCCTATCACGCCGCATTGACTTGGCAGCCAATGAAATTTCACGTGGTGTCTTTTCTCCAACGCAGTATGGAGGAGATACCTAAAACTTCGAAAACCAATGGCTCGCATGGTCCGTGCCGCAGGACTGACTGCAAAAATTGCAGAGCTGCCTTCGAACCATTGAAAAGTCACCCATATCAAGCTGTCAGCGGCACTGGATGATCAGCGCTTCTAGCGACCACTGGTAAAAGCTATCACGTTTTCAATGGGATAGAGTCATTTTTCAGCAATACAAAAATCGCAGAGGCGCAAAGTCCAAATGTTCTTGATGGGCACGTTTCACGAGCTGTACCACACTTCACAATTGCCACATTATTAACATCTGTGCTTCAGATTGTGGTCTCACGGCGACTAAATTTTGAACAATGCTAACCTATGGAAGCTACCAATATCACGCCTTGTTTTTCGGCGCCCGCTCTACAGCGTGCTTAGCATCTTAACAAACTGCCGTCGACTCACAAACTGTCGTTCTTGGCTCGGGACGAAGCCCGAGCCAAGGACGGGGTAGCGGCGGTCACGGGAGCCGCGGCGAGGCCAAGCTCAGAAGGCCGCGACGATGGCGAAGCCGGAACAGCACCAGCGCTTCATCCGCTCTCGTCGAGTTCCTGACGTCCTCTGTCTCGGCCGACCAGCTCCTTCGCTTGGTCGCTCGAGCTGGTTCACCGTGGCCCGCGCAAAACATGCGCTTTTCTTCGTCGGCTCGCGCACCAATCATCATCACGCCGCAGTTCACTTTCGGCCGCGCATGCCGATCATCATCACCTGGAGCCCGCGCACTTCAAGTTCGGCGCCGCACGCCGAGAGAGAGACAGAGAAAACGTTTTATTATAATAAATAGTCACAGTTTCACCGCAACGGTGAAGCATTGAATGCGATAGCAACAAATTGTTATGTTATACGAAGTGAGGCTGGCAGCTAACTCTTTTGGATCCGCTCTCACGCAACTCTAGAAAACGCTGCTTTAAGAGCTTACGGCCGCTCCAGGGACACTGCTCACCACATTCTCTTCGCGTTGAGAGCGCAGCACGTAGAAGGGTACACCGGCCCCCCCTTTGTCGGCCGCCGAGAAGGGGAGATAACGCGCGCGCCCGCGACACCGCGCTCGTAAAATCGAAGGTCGCTCGAGGGAGAGGACAGAGAGGGGGGAGGGTAAGCCCATGCTATGGAGGGGTGTAGGACGCGGGCGCCGCTCCGTACAGTAGAGGACTGCTAGAGGAGAGAAAGGGGGTGAGCGTTGGAGAGGAGAGAGAGGGGGGAGGGGACGCGCATGCGCTGTGGGGTTGTGGGACGCGGGAAGGAGGGATGGACTATGCCCCCGCAAGCACATCCAAGCAAGATCAAGGAATGGAGTCAACCTGGGTGACAGACACCACCTGCTTAGCCATTGCTAAGGTGCCCCTCTATGCTCTCGGCCATGACTTTAGCCACTCTAGTGGTGGTTGATGGCCTTATTGTACTACAGTGTTCTGCTTGACATAGATGACCACACCGCCCGCGGGACGCTCTGCTTCCTCGGTGCACACGATGGGAACTAGAGGTGGTCTGGAACGCGCTTGTTCTTCATGGTCATCAGCGCCATCGTCATCACGTTGGCTGTTCGGGAGATACTGCCGGTTACGCCTGACGCGGGACAAGGTTAGACTAAGAGGAACTTCGCCCCTAAAAATATAGAAACCACGCATGTGGGAGGGAACCCTAGTCCTGGTTCCCTGTGATGATCTCGGCGACCACCCGGGCCCGTTGAACCAAGGCCTGGCGGACCTCGGGAGGTCCGTCGCAGAGGGCATCGTCCCACACCTCTTTGGTACGGAAGTGGCGCAGGATATCGGGAAGGGGAGGAAATAATTTTGCGGCGCACTCCACCGTGACATGAAATACCGTTGGGGAGCTGCCACAGCCCGGGCAAGAGTCTGCGTAGCGGTCAGGGTAGAATTTATGCATGGAGAGGAGGTTGAAGAAGGTATGCGTTTGGAGTTGGCGGAGGGCCACCTCTTCCTCTCGCGAAAACGACGGCGGTGGCGGGTGCATGGTGTGTCTAGCTCTGGTGTAGTATGTTAATATGTCTCGGCATGTGAGTGGCAGGGCCCACTTGATCTGGACTCTCGGTCTCGCCTGCACCAGCCGCAGCAGGTCCCGTTCTCGCAGTCCCGAGCGCCTGTTTGAAACCCGTCGTATTATGGCGAGAATCTGTTCGGTTTGTCGGGACAGGAGAGAGACAGTGTAGTCCGCTTTCCCGGTTGCTTGAACGTGTAAGCCAAGTATGCGAGCACGCTCCACATGGGGAACGGGAACGCCATCCACGTGCACGACAATCTTGGGTGGCGGGGTAATGCTGCGCGCCCGGATGAGAACAAGCTCGGACTTTTCAGGGGAACAGGTCAAGCTGCACTGTCGTGCGTAGGCGGTAACGATGTCGGCTGCCTGCTGTAAGCGACTGCTTCGGCTCAGTCGCTCGCTGCGCGATTTTTCAGTCGCGCGAGGGCAGTCGCAGGACGGCTGGAACCAATCAGCGAATCCCAGACGTGACGTCAGCATTTGTTTACATGCGGGCTCATTTTAGATGCGAAGCAGCTTATGCTCGGGGCTATGCCCGTCCCGCGTCTGATCACTTTCATGAATAGGGAAGCACCCACTATGCGAACCAGAAGACTGGAGTAAAATAAGGCCGTCAACCACCATCACCGTCACAAGAGTCATGGCCGAGAATACTGAGTGGCTGCTTAGCAATGGCTAGGCAGGTGAGTGCAAGCAAATAACACGCACTACCGGTGTTGTCTGCCGCCCACGTTGGCTCCATTCCTTGATCTTGCTTTCATGTGCTTGCGGGGGGCCTTGTCCGTCCCTCCTTTCTGCGTCCCACACCCCCCACAGCGCATGCGCGTCCCCTCCCCCTCTTTATCCTCTCCTACGCTCCTCCTTTTTCTCCTCTAGGATGCCTCTGCTCAACGGAGCGGCGCCCGTGTCCCGCGTTCCACATCCCCAAAGCGCATGCGCGTCCCCTCCCCCCTCTCTCTCCTCTAGTAATTATCTACTCTACGGAGCGGCGCCCGCGTCCCACACCCCCACAGCACGTGCCCGTCCGCTCGCCCTCTCTCTCCTGTCCTACGCTGCCCCTTTCTCTCCTCTAGGAATCCTCTACTGTACGGAGCAGCCCCCCGCGTCTCACAGCGCATGCGCGTCCCCTCCCGCACTCTCTCCTCTCCTACGGTCTCCTCGTTTCTCTCTTCTAGGAATCCGCTGCTCTACGGAGCGAAGCGCATGACAGGTGGTGCGACAGCTGCATACTCCGCTGGGGGGCACCGCGGTAGTTCCGCGGTATGTAATTGACGGAGCGCTGCGCGCCTCATTCTCTCTCTTGTGCAGCACCGCGATAAGCGCCCGGGCCGCTGCCGCGAAACGGGAGCGGCAACGTTTCTGCAGCTCAAGCTAGCCATCTCCCCGCTGCTTCGCATCCACACATGGTTCCCTTTAGCGGGAGATGTGGAATTTTTTTATTGCGCGGGCCCACTGCCGCCAGATACAAACGAGTGCGTTCCTCTGTGCTATCATGGCCACCACAGACTACTCAGCCGAACTCGGCCTAGCCAAAGTAGTCGCTTTCGGACCAAAGCGACTGTTCGCGACTGTTTGCGACCAGTCGCAAAGCGACTAACTTGGTCGCGCGACCGGCGCTAGTCGCCGGTGTGAACCAGCCCTTACCACACAGTGGTTGTTATGGAGCAGGGAAATGGCAACGGGGATTCTGGCGGCGTTGCGCGACGCAAAATATGTAGGGGCTGACGAAGTGGTACATTCTGCCTTGATATAGTACCAAAGGCACAGGAAAGTGCAAGTCTTCAAGCCTTCGCCATGTCCACACTGTAAGTCAGCGTTGAAGGTGGCGCATATGTCTTAACGTAGATGGCGAGGAATAAGGGCCATTTGCGTCCATCAGGGAGGTTGTTGCGATGGTATAGCAACTATTGCCAAAAATGAAATGCAATCTTTCATGACTTATTTCTCCAGGGACGGTGGGTGACGTTGCTTCACGCAATAACTCCATAACGGAAACAATGCAGCTATGCTTGCGTCGGCCCACAGGCACGTCGGTGACGGCGAGCGGGAACGCGCTGTAGATGGACAAAAGGGCCGTAGCTAGCATTTTTTCTTAGGTGCGAACCACCTTAGGGTCTCGGCGTGTCGGCGTGCTCGTCGTCTACTGCTTGCTGCTGCAGTCGTGACGGTGCGGCTGTCGGAGCGCAGGAGAGGGTGCCACTGCCTCAGCGCTCGCTGCGTGGCGAGTGCGAGCAAACGGCGCGCGTTGACTATGAAAACGCTTTTTCTGCGATGAACACAGAACTGCCAGCTCGGAAGACGAGAGTGCGCCCTCGCCCGCGAGATCAAACGCCGACGCAGGCAGCGTCTGCTAGCGAGTTTGTTGATTGAAAAAAAAAAAAAAAACAGCAGATCCCACGCACTGTGGGAATCGATGTAATGTGAAGCAGCCAGCAAGAAGCAAATCATGCTGTACATAATATGTATGTCATTATTTACATCTTACGTCCTGTAATTTGCGTTCATTACACAGTCACGTCACGCAATACAAATTTTGGTGTATATAAAGCTAGCGAACAGGACGCAAGCGCACCATGAGCGTGGCACGTAAATGGCATTGTAGATGCTATGCATGCCAAGGTTTTCATGTTACCACCTCCCACTTATGTTCGCTTAATTTTTTACCTCGAATCGCAACGAGCCGCGTGACCAATATGCCTCCGTTTAGCATGCGTTCGTATTCTTGCGCTTTGCGCATCGTGCAGACGCCATCCGCGTTCCAGCGTTTAAATTGACGGCCACTTTGTCAATTCCCAAGTGTGTTCCTCGAGCCCCTGTGCCAGCTGAGACGGGGTCGGTAAGAATGAAACGTGATGCGCGCGTCTCCCTCCTTGCAGGATTAGAGACGCCGGGCACAGCGACTCTACGCAAGCAAAGCGCGAGCGCTGTAGAGTCCAACGCGACCGGCGTCCGTTTGGGCGCCCCGGCGCCCACCTGGCACAGTGCGAAGCCACGGCTGGAGGGACAGACGGACGCACGGACGTAAGCATGATATATTAAAGGCTTTCGCCTTAAAAATTTGGTGTATATCAAGCTAGCGAAACGGCCCCGAGAGTGTCATGAGCGTGGCATGCAAGTCATGTTGCACATGACATGTCATGATTTTTATATTACCACTTGTCATTTATGCTCGTCATACAGTCACGTCACTTAATACCAAATTTGTTGTATATCAAGCTAGCGAAACAGCCCCGAGAGTGTCATGAGCGTGGCATGCAAGTCATGTTGCACATGACATATCATGATTTCCATATTACAACTTGTAATTTATTATCGCCATACAGTCACGTCACTCAATACCAAGTTTGGTGCATATCAAACTTGCGAACCGGCTGCGAGCGTGCCAAAAGCTTGGCATGCAAGTCATGTTGCACATGACAAATCATGATTTCCATATGACCACTTGGCATTTCTGTTCGTCATACAGTCACGTCACGCAATACCTGATTTGGTGTATATCAAGCTAGCGAAACTGCCGTCAGGGCACCATGAGCGTGGCATGTAAATCACGTTGTTCATGAAATGAGGTCATGATTTTCATATTACCACCTGACATTTATGTTGGTCATGCAGAAATATGTCTCATCGTACCAATTTCTGGATATATCAAGTTAAGAAAACGGCATCAGGAGCGCTATGGCCATGGCGTGTAAATCATACTTGTCATGACAAGCTAATCATGATTTTCGTGATTTGACCACTCACTCATGTTTGTCATGCAGTCATGTTATGCCATATCAATTTTGGTATAAATCCCATTAACGATACGGCCAGGAGAGCACAAAGTCGTACGCGGCTAGATAGATAGATAGATAGATAGATAGATAGATAGATAGATAGATAGATAGATAGATAGATAGATAGATAGATAGATAGATAGATAGATAGATAGATAGATAGATAGATACGCTACAAGTCGCCGAAGTTCGCTAAGAAATGCTTCTAATTTAAAAACCGACTGCTCGCGCTGCACAACCGTTCAGCGGCCTCCCCGTTTACATAGGCACTTGATTTCTTTTGTGCTTAGTTGAACAGTAGAGATTCGCAGCGTGCGCGTTAACTAAAAGCGGACTGCGGATCTCTGTGTTAGACCGGTGAACACTGCATGCTTTGCCCCTCCCCAAGGTTTCACGTTAGTGGAGCTGAAACACCCTTCCCTTCATGTCCCCTTTGCCACATTTTTAAGGCGAAAGCCTTTAATGTCTCATTCTCACGTCCGTCCGTCCGTTCGTCCCTCCGTCCATTCGTCTGTCCGTCCGTCCGTCTGTCCGAGCTCTGGCACGGAGCCAGGTGGCCGCCGGGGCAAGCAAACGGACGTCAGTCGCGTCGGACTTCCACGGCGCTCGCGCGTTGCTTGCGTAGCGTCGCTGTGCCCAGCGTTTCCAATCATGCAAGGAGGGAGACGCGCGCATCGCGTGCCGTTCTGACCGACCCCGTGTCTATGGACACAGCCGCTCGCGGAACACACTTTGGAATTTACTAAGTGTCTGCCAGTTTAAGAGCTGGAACGCGGACGGCGTCTACACGATGCGCAAACGCGAGAAAATACAAACGCATGCGAACGGAGGCACATTAGTCTCGCGTCTCGCTCCGATTCATGGTAAAAAAACACACACACACACATTCCGTTTGTGTGCCATCCTACTGAGAGTGTAAAAGAGAAAAGACATTGCATAGTCAGTAGAATGGCCACAAGCTTTCGTCGAACAGGCTTTGGAATTTACAAAGTGTCCTTCAATTTTTTTGACCTCCTTGGTTCATACAAGAGCGTGTGTGAAACTAGAACACGTGGGTACGCATGGTGACCATAGCGTCGGTAGAAGCAAAACAGAGTGCTAGGTTCACTACCTTTCTAACTGCTTCCCATAGCACTGATTCCCACAGTGCATGAGATCTGCCCGAAGTGCTTCGTTATGCTCGCATAAAGGTTTTGAAGCACGTGTAAACTGTCATAATAATGTATGTGTGCAACTAGCGAAGGAAAATTCCTAATTAGTTATTGAGAAGGAAATTGGCTTAATGCCCAGCAAAAGAACGGCGGCTAAACAGATTGGTTGCATGTGCAGGGTGAGCATAGATTTGGCTCCATGAGCAGTCGAGATGCAGCACGATTCACCTATTGGATGGCGATGACTTTGTTACCTACGAATGAGTCACTCCGCATTTCAGCAGAGAGTGACTGTTGATGGTCTATTAATCTTTTCAAACACACAGTCGCCCATTTTTCATTGGTGTTCGGGGTTCAGCCGCACTTATGTATGTTTGCGCGTGCTTTGGTAGGTGCATACGTGGCATAAGTAACGACTAACTCATCAAACTCACGTTTGCGCTGGGCAAGCACAGCGCCGAAGCCGACACCGCAAGTGTCCATGTGAATTTCATTCGGGACGTTCTCAGCTTTCTTGTCATCATAAACTTCTCTCTCCCTTTCTCAATTGGGGCGAGCAGATCGAAATGTCGCAAGATCGGAGGTGATGTAAGAATGCATAGGAATTTGTAGGATGCTCTCCCATATGCTGGTGACCGCGCTCAAAGGTCGCGGTCGCTGGGTAGGTCAGTCAAAGGCACTATAATTGTGGTGAAGCTGCGAATGAAACGTCTAATATAAAAAAATGAAAGGCATAGAAAGCTGTGAAGGCACTTCATTGTCAGTTCAGGAAACGCCGCAACAGCACGACGTGTCGTGCGATCCAGAAGTACGCCATCTCCGAAGAAGACAGGGCCCAGATTAAGCAGCTTTCGTGCGTCAAAGCGACACTTCTTTAAGTTATCTGAAGGTCATTAGAGCTGAGGCTAGTGGTGACAGCTTCGACCTGTTCTAGATGGGTCGCAAGGTTGTCAGAAAAGATCACAGCATCATCCAGGCAGCAGAGATTCGTCTGTCAATTCAAGCCGCGAAGGATGTCGATCATGCGTACAAATGTGGCAAACGTGCCCGAATCGAATCACAACAAATTACACCATCTCACACTAAAGTAAACCATGTGGGGATGCGAAGCAGCGCTGGTGTTCACTTGTGTTTCCATTTGTATGTTTCCGTGTATGTTTGATTTGTGTGTGGAGTTGTGTACCAGCGGTGCTGCTTACGCTGCTTCCGCTGCTGTCACAGCTTACATTACCGATGCCTCTACAACTGGCGCCAACGTTGACATCCATAGCGCCGTTGCAGAGGAAAGTGCAACGAAGTGAGCGCGCGTCGCATTATATAGGAGCGCACGCCGCATTATATACGAGAGCACAGCTGCGCCGGAGAGAGAGAAACGAAGCGGAGGCAGCGCTCACGCCACCTCCTCCACGCCACCTCCTCCCACCTCCTCGCGCTCACGGGAGGAGAGGGTCATCCCACCTCCTCGCGGTCACGCGAGGAGAGGGGGGAGAGTTGGCGCTTGCGCAGTAAGGGTGGTGAGGCCGCACACCACCACCCGATTGCTCTCCGCTCTAAGATGCTTCGCACCTAATAAATTCAATCGCTGCTAATGGGCAATGAGAGACAGAAGACTCCGACTGGACACAGAGGCCCGCAGTCCACTTTTAGTTAACGCGCACGCTGCGAAATTTTTATTGTTCAACAACGCACATCGGGTCGAACTAAGGCTGGCTTGGAGTGGTCAAGTTCGGCCACCGGAACTACCAGTGGCCGGAGCGCAGGTCCAACGAACAGAAAAAAAGGTATGCTCCTTGCCGGCGATCGCGCCGCCGTCTATACGAGGCTAGGGCAGATGTCCTTACGTGTGATGCTGTACAGCAAGCCGTAGTCTACGCAAAAACTAGGTAATTGAGCTGCCCTTTTCTTTTAACACGAAAGTGTTTTATGCCGGGGTCCACCAAGATTTGAGTGACGTATTTCCGTCACGGAAATGACGTCGAAAAAATACACATGATCAGAAGAACACGAAAAAAGTTCCGTCACCGGGAGTCGAACCTACGACCTCTAGGTCCGCGACAAGAGATGCCGGGCACGCTATCCACTGCCCCACGGTCACATACTTTGTAGGCTTTAAAAACAAGCTTTCTATATCTACCACTGTCATCTAACAGTGTGTTTGCTAAAGAGAAGTAATACATTATGACCGTGAAATGCACGATTAGTTCCTTCAAAGCGCTGTTTATACGCGTCCGTCCCATTCGGCGTGTTTCGAATAGGAAACGCGCAATTTTGCGGACGCATTAACATACTACCAGGTGGCGACCTTACCGCTAGCATCCACTCTCATAGCATCCGTCCATATGAAAACACCATCTCCCGCTGAAGGGAACCATGTGTAGATGTGAAGCAGCGGGCGCTAACGCTTACACTGGCGGCAGCGTTGACGCTGGCGCTCATCGCAGCGTTGCGCAGGAGAGAAAACTGGGGAGGCGCAAAGCACGCAGTGGTGGAGCGGTGTTTCCTACTGGAACATGCCAATCGCTGCTAATGGGCAATGAGAGACAGAAGACTCCGACTGGACACAGAGGCCCGCAGTCCACTTTTAGTTAACGCGCACGCTGCGAATTTTTATTGTTCAACAACGCACATGAGAAATCTACCACCGGCACCACCTTGCAGGTCAAGATCCAGTGCCATATATACGGGGTGGCCAGTGAACGGTTGTGCAGCGCGAGCAGTCGTTTTAGATGTGAAGCATCTTATGGCGAAGCTTAATCCGGTGGTGGTGGTGGTGGTGGTGGTGGTGGTGGTGTGCCGCGTGCCCACCCTTACTGCGCATGCGCAAACAGTTAAAGAAAAAATAAAAATAAAAAACCTCCTCTCCCCCTCTCTCTCCTCTAGGCGTCCCTCCCCACGGCAACCACACCCTCACTGCGCATGCGCCTCCCTTCCTCTCTCCCCCTCTTACACTCCCCCCCCTCTCTCCATCCCTGCCCGCGGCGTCTAACTCCCCCCTGCGCATGCGCGTCCCCCCCTCTCTCTCCTCTCCTACGCCCCCCCCTCTCTCCTCTACGCATCCCTGCCCACGGCGTTCACACTCCCACTGCGCATGCGTGTCACCCCCTCTCTCTCCTCTCCTCCGCTTCCCCCTCTCTCGCCTCGCGACGCCGACGCAGGCAGCGTCTGCTAGCGAGTTTCTTGGTTGAAAAAACCGACTGCTCGCGCTGCACAACCGTTCACTGGCCATCCCGTATATATAGCAATGGATCTTGACCTCCAAGGTGGTGCCGGTGGAAGATTTCTCCTGTGCGTTGTTGAAAAATAAAAATTCGCAGCGTGCGCGTTAACTAAAAGCGGAGTGCGGGTCTCTGTGTCCAGTCGGAGTCTTCTGTCTCTCATTGCCCATTAGCAGCGATTGGCATGTTCCAGTAGGAAACACTGCTCCATCACTGCCTGCTTTGCGCCTCCCCAGTTTTCTCTCCTGCGCAACGCTGCGATGAGCGCCAGCGTCAACGCCGCCGCCAGTGTAAGCGTTAACGCCCGCTGCTTCACATCTACACATGGTTCCCTTTAGCGGGAGATGGTCTGATTTTTTTCAACCAAGAAACTCGCTAGCAGACGCTGCCTGCGTCCGCGTCGCGAGGCGAGAGAGGGGGGGAGCGTAGGAGAGGAGATAGAGAAGGGGGACGCGCATGCGCAGTGGGAGTGTGGACGCCGTGGGCAGGGATGCCTAGAGGAGAGAGGGGGGGAGCGTAGGAGAGGAGAGAGAGGGGGGACGTGCATGCGCAGTGGGAGTGTGGACGCCGCGGGCAGGGATGCCTAGAGGAGAGAGGGGGGGGAGCGTAGGAGGGGAGAGAGGAGGGGAGGTGCATGCGCAGTGAGGGTGTGGTTGCCGCGGGGAGGGATGCCTAGAGGAGAGAGAGGGGGGGAAGGAGGTTTTTTTATTTGTATTTTTTTAAGGGTTTGCGCATGCGCAGTAAGGGTGGTCACGCCGCACACCCCCCACCGGATTAAGCTTCGCCATAAGATGCTTCACATCTAAAATAGCTGTGCGACGCGTGAGTGCGTCGCGTGGCCGCAACTCCGCGTCCTTAGCCATGTTCCAAGCTCGCCCCGCGAAAAATCGCAGCCGGCCAACGGGGAAGACGCGACGCGCGTAGCGTTTCCCTCTAGTCGGGCAGCGTTCAATAATTCTAACATGCCGCGAGTAGGCGACCTTAGCCCAAGTTGGGCGCCCAATCATTGATGCTCTTCTGGCTGTTACATCGCTTTCAATGACTCCGCTCTCGCCGTACAGCTACCACAAGCATCTATGACCACAACGGTTTGTTTAATCATTAATCATGGACGTTAGTCGTCGGGATACAGATGTACTATCCAGCGTCAACGTGGATGCATCCACGTTAAATGGTGCTATAAGTATCAAAACACCAACACACATTGTGTAAGCTCTCTTATGTCGTTGTACAGTACACATTCGACTACTTTTGTACGTACACGTTTCACTTTCGTGCTGAACCGATTCCTATGATGGAGGGATCAACCATGTTTTTTGCCATTTCGACCGATGAGCCGTCGGCTGCTCGAGGTCTGTATGACGCCGTGTTGAACCATGTCGCACTTGTGCTATGTTGGAAAGCACTGTGGCTGACACACGATATGCGCGCTCAGGCGAATGAGTGTGGAGACCAGTGTCGAAGAAATACATCGTGTTCGGCTTAACTTTGGGCTTCAATACATGAAAGGACATTTTGTTACGAATATAATTCGAAAGGCAATGCCTTTCTGTGTAATGTTCGGGAATTAATACCTCGAAACTGGTGGCATCATAGGAATTCGTTCCAGGTGGATCCACTTAGCGAAATGCACAGTCAAACATTGCTAATTGAAATGTGGGCGATAAATCAATCAGTGAAGAAAAAATTAGTGAACTTTTGTTACTTAGTCGACGACGCATTTATATTTTTTCTGTTAGTGATTTGTGCCCCTCCACGTAGACCAGCTCACAAGCTACAATTGTACTATATTCCACAGCCAACCTTTAAATATCTTGAAAGTGTTCGCTGAAACATCACTATTCCTGTTATTGTTGCACACATGCACCCGACTCCCCTCAAGAATGCCAAGACGCTGGAGTGCATGTGAGGTAAATAAGCAAATAAATAAATAAATAAAACCTAACCACCTGTTACACTAACTGACACCGCTAAGGCAAAAAAAAAAACCTGAGTGGCCTCTTGACAATTTTTGTCACTGTAACAACAAGTTTGTATTTAAAAAAAAATCTCGCATTTCCACGAAGTGAATCATAACGAGTGGACAAAGCAATGGGGATCGTTCTTACCGTAAATCACCCGTGACATTGCCCAGTCGCTGATCTAAATTAGTGACAACGCGTGTAGACAGTATGTATAATGTGTTTTTGCGTTGAGCCGCCACCCCGGGGTAACAGCGTGTTGTCGGCGTGGCCGTTTTGCTTTTCGCGGGTGAGAGCGCGTTCACGATCGTTTACATCCATGGCAGAAAGAGAATGTGTGGTCTGGAACGCCCTTATTCTCTATCGTCATCAGTGTCATCGTCATCGTTATGACGTAAAGTGGGCACATTCCATGTGCTGTGCCGTAATGGCAGAAAAAGAATGTGTTGTCTGGAACACGCTTATTCTTCATCATCATTAGCGTCATCGTCATCGTCATGGCGTATAATGGTTACCTTGCATGTGCTGTGCCGTGATGGCAGCGTAATCATCATCGTCATCTGGCTTCGGCGGACATGGGGCGGGGGGGGGGGGGGGGGGGGACAGGCCTGGTTCATAAGATGCTTGGCATCTAAAAACTGGAAATCTGTACCAATCGAGCAATCAAACAGTGGCCTTCCCGTTTCACAAGTCTATGATCATCATCATCACCAGCAAAATGACTACGCTCATTGTAGGGTACATGCCACACCCGTATTTCTCCAATCAACCCGGTCCTGTGCGTGCTGCGCCCAGGTTAACCCCGGAAACTTCTGAATGTCATCTGCCCATTTAAGTTACGGCCTCCCGTTCACGCTGTTACTTTTAATCCATGCTGTTACTTTTAATGGCCGCCAGTTCTTCTCGCTGCATTCCCTGCCCATTTCTTCTTCTTAATTTCGACTACGATATTCTTAACACCCATCTGTTCTCTCGCCCACTCTGCTCCCTTCTTGTCCACTATAAGGTTACGCTTATCATATACATTTCCGTGGCTCGAAGAGCGTCCAACGCTCTCCGCCTTTTCGTAAACCTACAGATTTCTTCCCTTATAAATAAGTACCAGTAAAATGCAGCTGTTTAGTACCTTTCTCTTGAGAGATAGTCGCACACTACCATTCATTATCTCAGAATAGCTGTCAAATGCGCTTTGCAAGATTATTATTCTTGTGGTTACTTCATCGTCATGGTTCGTATCTGAAGTCACTACCTTCCCTAAATAGACCTATACCTATAGCACTTCCAGTGTCTCGATGGGTATCGCAAACCACTGTTCTCTTCCGAGACTGCTCAACATTACCTTGCTTTTCTGCATATTCATTTTCTGACCCGCCGTTCTGCTTTCTCTGTCTAATTAAGTAATTAAGATTTGCAATAGTTTCCCAGAGTTACTCAACATGGCAATGTCATCAGCGAATAGCAGGTTGCTTAGCTACTCTCCATTACCTGTTATCGCATGCTGTTCACAATCCAACGCTCCGAAAACCTCCGGTAAACACGCGGTGAAAAGCATTGGAGAGATCACAGCTCCACGCCTTACACTCTTTTTTATTGAAATTTTATTCTTTTTTTTCTCATGGAGAACTATGGTGGCTGTGGAGGCACTAGATATGCCGCCGCGATTGTATAGCGGCTATGGAGCTCAGCTGGTGGCCAGAAAAGCGTAATATGCATTGTGCGAGCCCCCCATACATAAATGCGCAATAAACAATGAACTATACTCTTGTGAAGACCCGGTTGACCTTCGTGTCATACTGATTATTATGATAAACAGAGCAAAAGAAAAGACACGGCCACGAAAAGCAAACACAAACGGCAAGCGCTGTCCTGTGCTTGCTTTCCGTGGCCCTACTTTTTTTTTCCGGTGTTCATCTTCAGTATCAATAACCAATTAGCCCAGTCATCTACGTCATACCAATTCTTTTGACGCAGGGGTTAAGCATGTTTCTTTTTATACCCGTTGTACATTTTCAGTGACGTTCTGTAACGGAAAACGAGGCGGCGGGAGCGGCTGCTGACAGGTGACGAACGAAGCAATGTTAGAGCGCAGTGCAAGAAGAAGGAGAGCAAGAGAGAATGGGATAGCTTGTCTTAGCTCGCAGAAAACATCCCTAATGACTGATACGTCGTGCTGACCATTGAACCGCATCTTAGAGCTTATTTGTTACGTCAGGATTATAAATTCTAGGTTTTAGTTCTGGCGATTTCGAGGGGATATCTCTATTCCACAGTCTTGTCTGTTTGTTTGATGACTGGGTTTGTCGCACTTTCTACGCCGATAGAAAGGCGCCCATGAACCTGCTTCCACCCGATCTAGTCACAGTGTGTGTCCAGGTGGACCTGCTGTTGAACGAGACCTTTTGGACTGTAAATGCTTTTGCGTAACGTGGTGGAGAGGTTGATACAGCCCTCTGCTTTTCCCATCACGCTTTCCTTCTGTACGGGCGGCGTAAGAAAGCTTGCACGGGCAGCCGTTCAGTAGGAAGAGAGGGAGCAAACAGTCACCTTGCTAGCTGGGGCGCGCGCTGCTGTAGATATCAACACGCGACGAAAGTGTGTGTGGCCTCCTTCAACTAGCGCTAGATATATGAAGTCGACGAGGGTGGCGATGCGGGCTTGTTGGTTGGTCATACTAGAATGAGTTGAGCGCATACGAGGACACGGACAGAAGAAAGAGACATACACACACTGGCATACACACACTGAGCGCCAGTGTGTGTATGTCTCTTTCTTCTGTCCGTGTTCTCGTATGCGCTCAACTCATTCTACTAGATATATGCCAGTTTATGACTCTTTTATCTATGAAATTATAGAGTGAAATAATAAGCAAAATGTAACTATATCCACACGGACAAACACACGTATCAAAGCGAATCATTAGGCACGAAAATATTTGAATGACACCATTTCATCTTTTCGCCCTCTCTCTCACTCCGAAACAGCCATGTTGTAAAAAATTACACCGCCGGAAACAGGCGCACTACGTTGAATGTGCGTTCAATGTGCACCAATGCGTTTTTCGAAGAACACTACGAGTGTAGTCACCCGTTCGAAGTCACCATCGTCTCTGCGAATGCTGAGCTAGAGATGTTATGCCAGTAGCCGTAAATGCCTTTCAGGTCTAGTTCGGTTGGAGGCAACATTACGCGCAGTGCTCAGACTAGCTCCATTGTGGACCTTGCAGGAAATATTGGTAGTTGGCATACTGCTTTGAAACACCGCTTCTTTGCTTCAATTACTTAACCTTCGATCCCCTCTCCTATTTCTGAATGTCCGGCCTACTTCTCACGAATAAAAACATCTACTTGCCCAACATTATGTTACATTTACAAGTTAATAGTAATGGCTCATGGAATAGTTTATGGAAGCTTCGGAGTCCCGAAAGTTGTCGTAAATTGACTGCTGCATCCCCGATACTCGTTGATAGTTTTCAATCACAACGTAGCATAGCCGTTCGTAACTTTTTTTACCTGTTTCGCAGTGTATTCCAAGTGTCTAATCTTATTTAACGTGCGGGTACATCATTTCGTTATGGTGTTGCGGAAACATGGATGTTTCCATGATTCTACTTGATGCTTTTTTTATACTTTGAATACATGAAAATGTCATTCCTTGTTTGCATATCGAGTAAATGCTTGAACCACACAGAAGTCAAAGAGATGTCACTGAACAAGGCACAAGTGCTAAGAACGCATGCATGAAAACGGTCGTGTTGCACGGATAACGACTGCACACTTTCATCTCCTCCCGTTCGCCGACATCTTAGCTCGCTCCTTCTCCTTTGAAGGGAATAGTTCTCAGACTTTCTTCCTCTTCATTGCCTATTATACTCAACTCAAATGTTCAGTATAATAGGCTTACGGCACAGAAGGCAAGTTGACATTGCCGCAGGAAAAAAAAAAAGCAGAGACTGTATGTTTCTGGCGTAAATGCGTTGGTGCATTTGGCTCTAACGTATTCTTGAGACATCGCTCGGGCCATAGCAGAGTAGTGCGGACAGGTGCCTGCCATCTCACGGAGTTACGTGCTCTAACAAAACTGATGACTCGTTCATTTTCAGACGGCCAGTCGCAATGCTCTGACGTCTTCAGCCGAGTGTGTAAAGGTACATTTCTAACCTCGAGTTGTTACGGCCAGTACCCTGCTTCTTTTGTAGCTTACGAAGTCTTCCTAGCACCCTCCGCAAGAGCGGCGTAACCCTTTTAGACAGCACGAGGAATATAAATTCAGGCCTTGTCGCATAAAGCCCGGCTTTGATTTCCACATTTGCTTTCACGTCGCGTACTTTGTTCTCTCGTTGAGGGCAGGTTTACAGGGGCATACCCGGAAATGGGAATCTCTGAGGCGCATCATTCAGCTTTACTTCCCAGTTGCTTTCTCATTCCTTCGAGTTCGTGATCTGAGATGCTCGTTTCAAACGAGGAACGAGAGCGATAGAAACGTAAATGTAATGGTCTGGATACATTTTAAGAAGTTGTCCGATCTCGTACTTCTTGATGTACGCTAAGAGAAGTCAATTCAGCGGCAGTTTAGGAAAAATGAAGAGCAGTTATGAGCGGGTCCTTTGAACACCGCACCATGTCATCAACTATAATGCTCATGTGAGTAACCATGCCCAACGGAACAGGAAAAACGTTTCTATTATACCGAACGGACAGAGGGGGTCAAAAGTTCACAGGCTACTATCCCATGCATTCCGATGCATTCACGGCCTGTGAACTTTTGAGCAGCACTGTACATGGTCTAACTCATCAACTGAAGCAGATATCCAAGAAAACGAACGCAGTTGCATTTCATGCACAAAACAAGACATATTCAATGTGTGCGCACGTAAAGGTTCAACAACAAAAAAACAGACGTAAATAAAAGTACAGCCCGCGCAAGATACGGGTCATATACGATGTACCATGATCACGTGGCTGACACTACACTGGGCCGACAGGCAGAAGTCTGAATGACTGTGGAAAAGATAACGTAGCATACCTGAAAGGAACCCCACTGCACATCTCACTTTTCATCACTGCCATCGTAAGTGCATCATAAATTTTCAAATTAAAATTCTAGGAAAAAGTAAAGCCAAGCTGAATGCAAAATCTTAGAACCCATGGGCAGTCACCAGAGCGGGAAATCATACATCACTGCACCAGCCGTACTACTAACAGAAGCAAAGGTACACGTGCAGTAACTTCATGAAGAAGAAAAGTGGATAATGAGCTAACAGTTGTTTACTGCTATGCTGCAGTGTCTGCTGCAGTGGTTGTCTGCTGCGATAAACTTGCGTAAAACTCTCAATAAGTTTTCAATCGCTAGCCCTAGCAGGTGTGTCGTGTTTCTTTCTCTGTCCTTGTAACTGTGTTTGGCTGCACACCCTTCCAACCCGCCGCGGTGGTCTAGTTGGTTATGGTTCTCGACTGCTGACCCGCAGGTCGCGGGATCGCCGTGCTCCCAATAGACGTTATAAAGTCTAGTGAAGAGGCCTTTCGTCTGAATTCATCTGAGACGTCCATTTGCACGCCGTGCGTTGTATCCTACGAATCAATATTTATATTCTCATGCTTTTTGGCATAAAATATTCATTGGTTATTGAGATTCCAAAGTTGAATATGTGAAGTAGCAGCAGAATATAAATGTCCGATACGTGCCCCTACACTGACAGAGAAAGCGGGAGAGTTATAAAAGAACGCAAAGGTATGAAATGATATTAGTGATGCAGCAGGTGATTTAATACTCTCAGCTTGTGAATGAGCAAAGGTTCAATATAAAAGGAAACGACGAAAAAAAAAAAGAAAAGAAACAACAAATAATGCATATAGGGTATACAAACTTGAAGCGCAATGAAGATGATTGCAGTGCTTGAGCTCGATCGCCAGTCAAATTCAGCGCTCATACATTAGCAATTCCTTTGCGTTATGCGAACTGCAAAAACCGCGCCACATCTCACCACGTTTATTTCAGCGTGATAATCAAAATAGTTCAAAATATCAGCGTAAACCAAGAGCAACCGCAAAAGAGATGAGAGACTAGACTAGCGCCAGTGTTTTATATTTTATTTGTGGTTCGTGGCAATTTCGGCGAGATTTTCACTTTGAAAGAATTTGTACGGGTTACGCCCAACCCAAGCTTCATTAGGACGAAAAGCTTAATTAGATGCCTCATCGAACGGGAACGTTTAGCGTCGGCGCCGGTGGGCTCTTCGAGATTAAGCGTCACCTGAATATACACCGCGTAACCGGCATGACCATCTGAAAGAATGAATAAAAAAGATGTAATAAAAATCTGTAAAAAGCCGCGTGATACTCAAGCGAATGTGGGTGTGTGCAGTCGGCGTACCATAGGTCAGATGGCCTCAGTGTAACATGACGCCATCAATAACGACACCCTGTGGCATCATGTCATAATCACCAGAATTTGTGTCATAATCGTGCATCTATTCTGACGTCATGATGTCCTCACAATATGAAACCAAGTGATGACATCATCGCACAACAGCGTCAGTTCGTGAAATTCGGGCCCATCCTGGAGGCAATGCAAAGGCACGTTAGGCGCAGAAATTTTGCACTGGGGGGCTCATCGGTTGGAAGATCAATACCTTGACTGAGAAGGAAAAGAAGTTTAGAGGGTTGTATCGGTATAAGAGGAGTCGCTGAAGCACAGAGATGATGCTCACTCTGAATTGGTCCTGCTACAAGAAAATGCGATAATGATGAGAACTAACAGACAATGATGCGGAAGGAAAGTATAGGGGATGTAGTCAGAAGTAATGGTAATGTAAATGTGAAGAAAGAAAAGTGGACGAAAAGATAACTTGCGACCGCCAGAGACCGAACATGCGACGTTCGAATAACGCCGTAGCACAGTGGTAGAGCGCCGGATGCGTTATTAGATGTGAAGCATCTTATAGCGAAGCTTAATCCGGTGGTGGTGTGCGGCGTGACCACCCTTACTGCGCATGCACAAACCCTTTAAAAAAAATTAAAATGAAAACCTTTTCTACCCCTCTCTCTCCTCTCTCCCCTCCTACGCTCCCCCCTCTCTCCTCTAAGCATCCCTCCCCGCGGGAAACACACCCTCACTGCGCATGCACGTCCCCCCCCTCTCTCTCCTCTCCTACGCTCCCCCCTCTCTCCTCTAAGCATCCCTCCCCGCGGGAAACACACCCTCACTGCGCATGCACGTCCCCCCCCTCTCTCTCCTCTCCTACGCTCCCCCCCTCTCTCCTCTAGGCATCCCTGCCCGCGGCGTCCACACTCCCACTGCGCATGCGCGGCCCCCTTCTCTCTCCTCTCCTATGCTCCCCCCCCTCTCTCGCCTCGCGACGCAGACGCAGGCAGCGTCTGCCAGCGAGTTTCTTGGTTGAAAAAACCGACTGCTCGAGCAGCACAACCGTTCACTGGCCACCCCGTATATATGGCACTGGATCTTGACCTGCAAGGTAGTGGCGGTATGAGATTTCTCTTGTGCGTTGTTGAAAAATAAAAATTCGCAGCGTGCGCGTTAAGTAAAAACGGACTGCGGGTCTCTGTGTCCAGTCGGAGTCTTCTCTCTCTCATTGCCCATTAGCAGCGATTGGCATGTTCCAGTACGAAAACCGCTCCATCACTGCGTGCTTTACGCCTCCCCAGTTTTCACTCCTGCGCAACGCTGCGATGAGCGCCAGCGTCAACGCCGCCGCCAGTGTAAGCGTTAACGCCCGCTGCTTCACATCTACACATGGTTCCCTTTAGTGGGAGATGGTGTAATTTTGGCACTTACCCACTTCGAGGGATTGGCCATGAACCGGCGGTTAATATAGTGATATAGAGAGGGTGGCCTAGGCCCAGGCCAAGAATTTGCCGGAGTTTTTAATAAAGTTGTTGCCACCACCACCAGATTAGACTTTAGACGAAGAAGAAAAACTAATCGGTTGACTGGGGAATATAGCCAAAAAGGGTACTTTTTCAGACGCTTATTGTATGTACCAATATAACTCGAGCTAGTTCTCCGTGGCCCGCGCACCACACGCGCTTTTCTTCGTCGGCTCACACACCAATCATCATCACGCCGCGCTTCACTTTCGGCCCCGCACGCCAAACACCACACGACGCCGACGCTCGTTCACCGTCCTCTTACCACACAGTGGTTGTTATTGAGCAGGGAAATTGCAAGGGGGGATTCTGGCGGCGTTGTGCGACGTAAAAAAATGTAGCGGCTGACCAAGCGGTACATTCTGCCTTGATATAGTAGGAAGGCCAGAGAAAAGTGCAAGTCTTCAACCCTTCACCGTGTGCACACTGTAAGTCAGCGTTGAAGGTGGCGCATACGTGTTAACGTAGATGGCGAGGAATAAGAGCCATTTGCGTCCATCAGGCAGGTAGTTGCGATGGTATAGCAACCGTTGCGAAGAATGAAATGGTCTCTTTCATGGCTTATTTCTCCAGGGACGGTAGGTGATGTTGCGTCACGCAATAACTCCACAAGGAAACAAAGCAGGTATGCTTGCGTCGCCCCACATACAGGTCGGTGACGGCGAGAGGGAACGCGTCGTAAATGGACAAGAGGGCCGTAGCTAGCATTTTTTAGGAGCGAAGCGCCTTAGGCTTTCGGCGTGTCGGCGTGCTCGTCGTTTGCTGCTTGCTGCTCCTGTCGTGACTGTGCGGCTGCCGGAGCGCAGGAGAGGGCGCCACTGCCTCAGCGCTCGTGATGTGGCGAGTGCGAGCAAACCCTCCTTCTGTGATGAACGCTGAACTACCATATCGCAAGACGAGAGCGCGGCCTCGCCCGCGACATAAAACGCCGACGCATGCAGCGTCTGCTAGTGAGTTTGTTGATTGAAAAAAAACCGACTGCTCACGCTGCACAACCGTTCACAGGCCTCCCCGTTTATAAAGGCACTTGATTTCTCTTGTGCTTAGTAGAACAGCAAAGATTCGCAGTGTGCGCGTTAAAAAGGGACTGCTGATCTATGTGTTAGACCCGTGAACACTGCATGCTTTGCCCCTCCCCAGGTTTCACGTTAGTGAAGCTTAAACACTCTTCCCTACATGCCCCTTCACCACATTTTAAGGCGAAAGCCTTTAATGTCTCATGCACACGTCCGTCCGTCCGTCCATCCTTCCCTCCATCCTTCCCTCCGTCCGAGCCCTGGCACGGTGCCAAGTGGCCGCCGGGGCGCGCAAACGGACGCCGGTCGCGTCGGACTCCACAGCGCTCGCGCTTTGCTTGCGTAGCGTCGTTGTGCCCAGCGTTTCCAATCATGCAAGGAGGGAGACGCGCGCATCGCGTGCCATTCTGACCGACCCCATCTCATAGGACACAGGCGTTCGCGGAACACACTTTGGAATTTACAAAGTGTCCGCCAATATAAGCGCTGGAACGCGGATGGCACCTGCACAACGCGCAAAGCGCGAGAAAATACGAATGCATGCGAACGCAGGCACATTAATCTCGCGTGTCCCTCCGATTCACGGTAAAAAAAATGAAAAAAAAAAAGAAAACACGCACACATCCCGTTTGAGTGTCATCCCACTGAAAGTGTAAAAGAAAAAAAAATGCCCCCCACCTCCCCGAAGGGAATCGTGAGGAAATGCGAATGCATTTCGCGCGCGCTTCACTCCATTTATATATGGTGGTTGTGGTTCGAAGAAGGAAAATGCGCCTAATTTCTGCAGCCCGGTCGGGAGCACGGCGCAGCGCCTGTTTTTCTTTTTTTTTTTGCTTTTTTTTAGTTTTTTATCTTTTTTTATTTTTAAAAAATTTTTTTTCATATATAGCTCCGCCGAGCTCCCGCGATGCGAGCGCCCTCACGCACCAGTGCGCGCTCCTCCTCTCCACTCACTCTCCGCTACTCCGCCTGCACTACCTGCTCCTGCTGCTAGGGGCGAGGATAAGCGCGCGCGCCCGCAGCTGTTGCTATGGGAGAGGGAGTGAGAGCGGAGAGATAACACCTGCCGCGGACAACGCCAACGCCGCACAACGCCGGATGCCTGACATAGCCTGACTATGAAATGCATTCGCATTTAAAAAGACATGGCATTGTCAGTCGAATGGCCACAAGCTTTTGTTGAACACACTTTGGAATTTACAGAGTCCTTGATTTTTTTTTAACCTCCTTGGTTCATACAGGAGCTTGTGTTTAACTAGAACACGTGGGTATGCATGGTGACCATAACGTGGGTAGGAGATTAGTGTGCTAGGGTCACTAGCTTTCTAACTGCTTCGCATGGCAGTGATTCCAGCTGTGCGTGAGATATGCCCGATGTGCTTCGTTATGCTCGCATAAAGGTTTTGAAGCACGTGTTAACTCTCATAATAATGTATGTGTGCAACTACGTAAAGCAAAATTCCTAGTTAGTTATTGAGAAGGAAATTGGCTATATGTCCAGCGAAATAACGGCGGCTAAACAGATTGAGTGCATGGGCAGGGCGAGCATAGATTTGGCTCCAGGAGCAATCCGTCTCTGGTTCCATTCGCCTTCTGGTCGAATATCGATGATATTGTTACCGACGAATGAGTCACTCCGTATTACAGCACAGAGTAACTGTTGATGGTCTAACAATATCAAGGCGAAAGCCTTTAATGTCTCATGCTCACGTCCGTCCGGCGTCCGTCTGTGTCCATCCGTCCGTGCCCCTCCGTCCGTGTCCCCGTCTGCCCCTGGCATCTCAACGTCTCGCCCACCAGCCACCGCTCTATCGTCGTCGCCAGCCAGCCCACTTTAACTCGACCAGTCTAAGCATCCGTGTTTTGGTCAGACTGAACTCGGGTTCTTCTGCACTCGGCCGCTCAGCCGCGTTAGAGCTAGACTATCTTGTTTAGATCATTGAATCTACGTTTTGGTTGTAATTAGGAGTGGTTCACCGTGTGCAGTGAACTTTTTACTAAGTGTAATTGTGTGTACATATATAGTTTTCACTTTTATTCTTGATTAAATCTTTCGTGTGTTGGTTTGTTAAACCAACTGCTTTCAATAAGAATGTGGCTCAGCCATAGAGGGTCGTTACGAACCAAAACAAGAATTTGCATCACAAAACCAAAGGTGCACGTCTGCTTCTTCAAGACTTCTCGTAGAAGTTTTGTAGCTTTTAAGGCGAAAGCCTTTGATGTCTCATGCTCACGTCCGTCCGGCGTCCGTCCGTCCGTGTCCGTCCGTCCGTGTGTCCGTCCGTCCGTCCATCCATGTGTCCCTCTGTCCGTCCGTCATTTCGTGTCCGTCCATCCGTCCGTCCGACAAAACAAAACGACATGGCATAGTCAGTCGACTGGCCACAAGCTTTCGCCGAACACACTTTGGAATGTACAAAGCGTCCTTAATTTTTTTTTTTCAAACACAAAGTCGCCCTTTTTTAAGTGGTGTTCGGGGTTCAACAGGTTTGCGCGTGCTTTGGTAGGTGCATGCGTGGCATAAGTAACGACTAACTCATCAAACGCACCTTTGCGCTGGGCAAGCACAGCACCGAAGCCGACACCGCCAGTGTCCCTATGAATTTCCTTCGGGGCACTCGTAGCTTTCTTGTCATAATAAACTTCTCTCTCTCGTTTGGGGCGAGCATATCGAAATGTTGCAAGATCGGAGGTGACATAAGAATGCATCGGAGTTTGCTGGATGCACCGCCATATGCTGTTGACCATTCTCAAAGGTCGCGGCCGCTGCGTAGGTCAGTCAAATGCGCTATAATTGTGGGAAAGCTGCGAATGAAACGTCTAAAATAAAAAAATGAAAGGCATAGAAACCTGTGAAGGCATTTCATTGTCAGTTTAGGAAACGCCGCAACAGCACAAAGTGTTGTGCGATCCAGAAGTACGCCATCTCGGAAGAAGACAGTGCCCATATTAAGCAGCGTTCGTGCGTCAAAGCAAAACTTGTTTAAGTTATCTGAAGGTAATTAGAGCTGAGGCTAGTGATGACAGCTTCGACCTGTTCTAGATGGGTCGCAAAGTTGTCTGAAAAGATCACATCATAATCCAGGTAGCAGAGATTCGTCTGCCACTTGAAGCCGCGAAGGATGTCGATCATGTGTACAAATGTGGCCAGCGCGTTGCAGAGCCCGAATCGAGTCACAAGGAATTCATAACCGGGTCTAACTAAGGCTGGCTTGGAGGAGTCAAGTTCAGCCATCGGGTCTGCCAGTAGTCGGAGCGCCGCTCCAACGGAAAAAAAAACTATGCTCCTTGCTGGCAGTCGTGGCGCCGTCCATACGAGACTATAGGGCAGATGTCCTTACGTGTGATCTTGTTCAGCAAGCCGTAGTCTACGCAAAAACTAGGTATTTGAGTCGTCATTTTCTTTTTGCAATTTTGATGGATGAGCCGTCGGCTGCTCGAGGTGTGTATGACGCCGTGTTGAACCATGTCGTCACTTGTGCGACGTTGCAAAGCACTGTGGCTGCCACACGATATACGCACTCACGCTAATGGGCGGGGAGACCAGTGTCGAAAAAAATACATCTTGTTCGACATAAATTTGAACTTCAATACATGAAAGGACATTTTATTAAGAATATAATTCGAATGACAATGCCTTTTTTTTTTAATGTGCGAGAATTAATACCTCGAAACTGTCGGCATCTTAGGAATTCGATCCAGGTGAATCCACTTTGCGAAATCCACGGCTAAACATTGCGAATTCAACTTTGGGCGATAAATCAAATTGTGAAGAAAAAATTAGTGAATTTTCGTTAGTTAGTCGACAACGCTTTTATATTTTTTGGGTTAGTGATTTGTGCCCCTTCACGTAGAGCAGCTCACAAGATACAATTGTCCTGTATTCCACAGCCAACCTTTAAATATCTTGAAAGTGTTCGCTGCAACATCACTGTTTCTGTTAATGTTGCACAAATGCACCCCGCTCCCCTCTAGAATGCCAAGACGCTGGAGTGCATGTGAGATAAATAAGTAAGTAAGTAAATAAATAAATAAATAAATTATAAATAAATAAATGAACCCAAACCTCATGTTACACTAACTGAAAACGCTAAGGCAAAAAACTGATGCTCACGCCTTAACAAAAAACTGAGTGGCCTCATGACATAATTTTTGTCCCTGTAGCAAGTTTATATTTTTAAAAAAATCTCGCATTTCCCCGAAGTCAATCATGACGAGTGGACAAAGCACTGGGAATCGTTCTTACCGTAAATTACCGGTGACACTGCCCAGTCGCACATGTAAATGAGTGACAACAAGTGTGTACAGTATGTACAATATGTTTTTGCCTTGAGCCGCCGCTTCCCGCGTCGTCAACTCCGGGGTAGTAGCTTGTTGTCGGCGTTGCCGTTTTGCCTTTCGTGGGCGAGAGCGCGTTCACGATCGTTTACATCCATGGCAGAACGAGAGTGTGTGGTCTGGAACGCGCTTATTCTTCATCGTCATCAGCGTCATCGCCATCGTTATGACGTATAGTGGTTACATTCCATGTGGTGCGCCGTGATGGCAGAAAAAGAATGTGTTGTCTGGGACGCACTTATTCTTCATCGTCATCAGCTTTATCGTCATCGTCATGGCGTATATTGGCTACCTTGCATGCGCTGTGCCGTGATGGCAGCGTCATCGTCATCTGGCTTCGGCGAACAATGGAGGGACAGGCCTGGTTCATAAGATGTTTCGCATCTAAAAACTTCATCTGTGTACCAATCGCGCACTCACACATTCACATTCACGTTTCACAAGTCTATGACCATCATCATCATCACCATCACCATCACCAGCAAAATGACTACGCTCATTGTAGGGTACATGCCACACCCGTGTTTCTCCAATCAACCCGGTCCTGCGCATGGTGCGCCCACGTTAACCCCGGAAACTTCTGAATCTCATCTGCCCATTTAACTTTCTGCCTCCCGTTCACGCTCATGCCTTCTGTTAGAAACCACGCTGTTACTTTTAATGGCCGCCAGTTATCTTGCCTTCTCGCTGCATTCCCTGCCCATTTCTTCTTCTTAATTTGGACTAAGATATTCTTATCACCCATCTGTTCTCTCGCCCACTCTCCTCTCTTCTTGTCCATTATAAAGTTACACTTATCATATATATTTCCGTTTCTCGCTGTGTCATCGAACGCTCTTCGCCTTTTTGTAAACCTAAATATTTCTTCCCTTATAAGTAAGTACCAGTAAAATGCAGCTGTTATGTACTTTTCTCTTGAGAGATAGTCGTACACTACCATTCATTACCTCGGAATAGCTGCCAAATGCGCTTTACAAGATTATTATTCTTCTGGTTACTTCATCATCATGGTTCGTATCTGCAGTCACTACCTCCCCTCAATAGTCCTATACCTTTAGCACTTCCAGTGTCTCAATGGGTATTGCAAACCACTGTTCTCTTCCGAAAGTGCTCAACATTACCTTAGTTTTCTGCATATAAATTTTCGAACCAGCCGTTCTGCTTTCCCTGTCTAATTGAGTAATTATGATTTGCAATAGTTTTCCAGAGTTACTCAACATGGCAATGTCATCAGCGAATCGCCGGTTACTTAGTTACTCTCAATTACCTGTTATCGCATGCTGTTCGCAATCCAACGCTCTGAAAACCTCCGGTAAACACGCGGTGAAAAGCATTTTAGAGATCGCAGTTCCCTGCCTTACACTCTTTTTTATTGAAATTTTATTCCTTTTTTTTTTTCATTGAGAATTCATGTGGCTCTGGAGACACTGTAGATATGCCGCCTCGATTGTATAGCGCCTATGGAGCTCAGCTGGTGGCCAGAAAAGCGTAATATGCATTGTGCGAGCCCCCCATACATAAATGCGCAATAAACAATGAACTATACTCTTGTGAAGACCTGGTTGACCTTCGTGTCATACTGATTATTATGATAAACAGAGCAAAAGAAAAGACACGGCCACGAAAAGCAAACACAAACGGCAAGCGCTGTCCTGTGCTTGCTTTCCGTGGCCCAACTTTTTTTTTCCGGTGTTCATCTTCAGTATCAATAACCAATTAGCCCAGTCATCTACGTCATACCAATTCTTTTGACGCAGGGGTTAAGCATGTTTCTTTTTATACCCGTTGTACATTTTCAGTGACGTTCTGTAACGGAAAACGAGGCGGCGGGAGCGGCTGCTGACAGGTGACGAACGAAGCAATGTTAGAGCGCAGTGCAAGAAGAAGGAGAGCAAGAGAGAATGGGATAGCTTGTCTTAGCTCGCAGAAAACATCCCTAATGACTGATACGTCGTGCTGACCATTGAACCGCATCTTAGAGCTTATTTGTTACGTCAGGATTATAAATTCTAGGTTTTAGTTCTGGCGATTTCGAGGGGATATCTCTATTCCACAGTCTTGTCTATTTGTTTGATGACTAGGTTTGTCGCACTTTCTACGCCGATAGAAAGGCGCCCATGAACCTGCTTCCACCCGATCTAGTCACAGTGTGTGTCCAGGTGGACCTGCTGTTGAACGAGACCTTTTGGTCTCGTTCCATAGCGGCTATGGAGCGACGCCCGCCCAAACCCCTACACCTACTCCCGTTAGCACACCTGCTCCCAGCAACAACGGCAAGGATCAGGACGCAGCAACATCGCCTGCGAAGAAGTGTGCCGTGCAAAGCCAAGAACCTAGCCGCGCCGAACAGGCGAGATCTGAAATTAAAGTCATGCTCACCGAACTGCAGAGCGCAGTGGGAAACCTGTCTTTGGTCTTGTCCGGTCTCACGACTAGGGTAGCAAAGCTCGAGGAATGTGCGATGCGGGCACCGACCCTGTCGCTATCACCAGAGCCGAACGCGGTATCTCACAGCATAAATCACGTCCCAATCCCGGACGCTCCCGTGATGGATGCGCGCCCCGCGCGTTGCTCCACATTCTCAACAGCTCCCTATTTAACACCCCAAGATGGCCAGACACAATAAGGAGCTATTGGCCTCGCAGTGGAATTGCAGAGGTCTAGCCGGGAAAAAATTGGTCCTACAACAATATGTAAGAAACATCCGACCCAAGCCCGACGTTATAATGCTACAAGAAACTGTGGGCGCGTCGGCCAACATCCCGGGCTACCACGCGCTCGTCCCTAAATTTCAGAAAGATAGAGGCATCGCCACGCTGATCAGAAAGGGTCTAGTACCCGTAGAACACCAGATTAAAGGTTCGCAGGCGAAGCATCTTATGATAGAGATAATTCCTAACCGAACGCGAAAGAATAGCATTTTCTTACTAAACGTATACAGCAACCCATCCAAAAGACGGCAGCGTTTCCTCTCCTTGCTCAGAAAGGCGTCCGAGCTCGCCGGTGTGAACCCCTTGATTGTGGGTGGAGACTTCAACGCTCCGTACTATACCTCGGGATACGGCCACAGCACAACCAAGGGCAGAAACTTATGGCAGGACTCGCAAGACTTGGAATATACGCTCATCACAGACCCGAGCGCCCCAACGCGAACGGGCAACTCGGTTGCAAGAGATACCACACCGGACTTGACAATGATCAAAAACATCAAAAGGGCTACATGGCGAAACACCCTGGAAGACTTGGGGAGCGACCACATGATTATCGAGATCAACATACCCCGAGCGGGAACCACTCCCCCGGTCAAAAGCTTCAAATGGACAGACTGGGACAAATTTCGAAGGCTCCGGGACGTCAGGCTAGACGATGAGCCGATAGGAGACATTGACTCATGGATCGCGGACTTGACCAGAGACGTCGCAGAGGCCACGCAAGCCATCACTCCTGAAATCCCAACGGATAGGATAGATAGTTGCCTCGCCCACCTCTGGGAAGCCAAGAAATTCATACAAGCCCGATGGAAAGGCCAGAGACTCAATCGGCAGCTAAGGAAAAAGATTGCTGAACTTAATAAACAAATCGAAGAACACTGCAAAACCCTGAGTAAGCAACAGTGGGACGAAGTCTGCAACGCCGCAGATGGCCAACTCCACAACGGAAGTACGTGGCGTCTGCTGAGGCACCTGCTTGGTGAAACCCAAAGCAAACCCAAGCAAAGAGATGACATGCAAAGACTTTTGCACAGAGAGAAAGGGTCGGCGAGCGAGAAGCAAATCGTCCAGAAATTATTCGACAAGTACCTTCCGCAACTACCGATCATCGAGCATGGCGGTTACACCGGCAGTCCGAACTCCAGGTTAGACGAAGACTTCAATGAGGCGGATATCAGAACGGCACATCACAGACTCAACGGCAAGTCAGCCCCGGGACCGGACAGAGTTCACAACAAAACGCTCAGAAGCCTGGACGACAGATCCATCACCAAACTCACAGAATATATCAACAAGTGTTGGAAAGAAGGCCGCATCCCGCAACAGTGGAAGAGGTCTAAGGCAATCCTCATACCCAAGCCGGGAAAACCCTCGAGTTTGGAGAATCTACGCCCAATCTCTCTCACGTCGTGCGTGGGCAAGGTAATGGAACACGCTTTCCTGAACCGTATTGACAGCTATCTCGAAGAGACAGAGGCCTACCCCCCACACCATGGTAGGCTTTCGATCCCGCCTGTCCAAGCAAGACGTGATGTTACAACTCAAGAACCAGATCCTTGATGACAATACAAGAAATACCAGAGCTATCCTGGGGCTGGACCTTGAAAAAGCATTCGACACCGTTTCTCACGACTCGATCCTAAAACAAATTTCTAACCTGAACCTGGGAGAAAGGGCCTACACCTACGTGAAGGACTTTCTCAACGACCGCAAAGTCACCCTGTTGGTCGGCGACCACGAGTCCGAAGAAAGGACGCAGGGAACCACAGGCAACCCCCAGGGCTCAGTTATATCTCCCCTCCTGTTCAACTTCGTCATGCTGGGGCTCCCCAGCAAACTACAGGAAATCGAAGGAATCCACCACGAGCTGTACGCAGATGACATCACCATCTGGGCGGACCGCGGCAGTGACGGACAAATTGAGTACGCGTTGCAAACGGCTATTCACAAAGTCGAAGATTACCTCCAAGGAAGGGGACTCAAATGCTCTCCGAGCAAATCTGAACTACTGATTTACCGGCCCACGCGTAGAGGCATGCCGCCAAAGAGCTACACGAGACCCCGGGAGTACGAGGAAATCAGCCTATACACCCAAGATGGAAACTCAATCCCCTAAGTTAACAAGATCAAAATACTGGTACGTCGCTGAAAAGAATAAAATCAACACACTCATCAGGAAAACGTACAAGATCGCCCTGGGCCTCCCGGAATCGACGAGCACCGAGCTTTTCACTCAACTGGGTATCCATAACACCCTGGAAGAAATAGCCGAAGCACAACACATTTCGCAGCTTGAACGCCTGATGACCACCACGACGGGCAGACAAATTATGAACAAGCTTGGCATAACTTACCACAACCAGCACGGCCAGAAAACTCAAATCCCCAACGAAATCAGGGACACCATTACGGTGGCAAATATACCTCGAAACGTACACCCCGACTACAACCGAGGCAGAAGAAAGGCAAGAGCGGAGGCTTTGCTTCGTTCTTTCGCCAGGGAGAGAAATGCGCGCTTTGTCGACGCTGCCGAATATGCCGACGGCCATAAATACACTGCCGTAGTGATCGACACAGCCTCCAAAACCAGAATCGCATGCAGCGTACGCGCGGAACACTCGGAAATAGCGGAGGAAGTCGCCATCGCACTGGCCCTGACAGATCAAGAATGCGAAGTCGTCCTAAGTGACTCCCAAACAGCAATAAAACACTACGCCAACGGTCGAATTTCCAAGGAAGCCCTGGCCATTCTGACGAAAGCGGGCAGGCCCCAAAGCGCCAGCTCGACCATCATATGGTTTCCCGCTCACGTCACCACGGCAGGTGACGCGCTCCCGAATCTAAACGAGACGGCTCACCTGACGGCGCGAGACATGACCCGCCGCGCCGAACAGGGTCACGCCTCTCACACAATAGGGAACACACCTCGCACAGAACGGGATAGACTCACTAGCTGTAATGAAGTAACAAAAGCATATGTTAACTCCAGAAGGATATTCCCACCGCCAAGTCCCAAACTAAACAGGAGGCAGGCCGTCGCCTGGAGGCAGCTCCAGACGAACACCTTTCCTAACCCGTTCCACCTAAAACGTATATACCCGGACAAACATCAGGACGACACGTGCAAATTGTGCCAGGAAGGACCAGCAACACTCAAACACATGTTGTGGGAGTGTATTGTAATTATCCAAATGATGGCCGTTACTCCGGAGACCCTGTCGTCGAGGTGGGCCACCGCTCTGCGCAGCTCAGACCTCGGCATGCAAACGTGGGCAGTCCAGCAAGCCCGTAAGGCGGCGTTGAGGCAAGGCCTTGACGTTCCCCCGTGGGAGACCTAAGCCCGGGTCGCGTTAAAACTTGCCGGACGTTTAATAAAGTTGTATCCACCATCCACCACGGCCATGAAAAGCAAACACAAAGGACACGCGCTGTCCTGTGTTTGCTTTCCGTGGCCCAACTTCTTTTTTGCAGCGTTCATCTTCAGTATCAATAACACACTAGCCCAGTCACCTGCGTCATACCAATTCTTTTGACGGAGGGGTTAAACATGGTTTTTCTTGTATACCTATTGTAGTTGTTCATTTTCAGTGACGTTCTGTCACTGAAAACGATGCGGCGGGAGCGGCTGCTGGCAGGTGACGAACGAAGCAATGTCAGAGCGCAGTGCAAGAAGAAGGAGAGCAACAGAGAATAACACTACATGGGGTAGCTTGTCTTAGCGCGTAGAAAACATCCCTTATGACTGATACGTAGTGCTAACCATTGCACCGTATGTTTGAGCTTATTGTTACGTCAGGATTATAAATTCTAAGTTTTAGTTCTCACGATTTCGAGGGGATATCTTTTTTTCCACAGTCTAGAGGTATTTTCAGAGCATTGTTTTTTCAAATAAAACGAGCAAGGCAAAAAGAGCCTTGGGGAGCATAGAGGAGGAAAAATGAACTATTGAAAAAAAACCTGTAATTTAATAAACAATTTCACATCTGGGATACCATTTTTCAAAAGCTAAAAGACGCTAAATACAAAGCCTACCGTAGTGCGAGTATACACAAAGCTGCTGAAGCGCTGAAAGAGTTCAATGGCGGAATGCTTCTTCAGAAACCAAGATTCAATATAACAGGAAATACATTGCACCATCAGCGCATGAACCAGAAATTCGGGGTATATCAGCGGCTGTTTTCAAGGCCTGTGGACATTTTGTCCTCTTGATATCTTTGAATATTTACTTCTGAAATTACTATGCCGCAAGCTGTATTAGCGCACAGGATGTGACGTTGGAAATGCACGAGAGCCCCAATATGGAGAAAAGATAGTCTATTTAACGGTGGCATTATGAACAATGGGCGGCAATAACCAATAAACGCTCTTAGACATTGCTGTGTGTGTTAGGAGCCCAAGCGAACAAAGAATGCCGGTTTCGAGGTGTGGTATATTGCACTATTGCTTGTCAGTTCGTGAGAGTTATTGTCGCAATAATGCTGCCTATATTTCGTAGGATGGCAATACCTTAAACGTGCTGCAGAAGATCCAGTCGAAGAACGTCCCTGGTCTTTTACTGCGAAAGCTGTTATGAGATCACAACAAGGGCCGTTTTTGTGCCGTAGTTGTCCGCCGCTGCCGCCGCCGCCACCGCCGCCGCCGGTGTCCGTAACCACTATCGCACGAAATAAGAAAAAAAAACATAAATAAAAAACAACTACGACAGAACGAGAATCGAACCCGGGCCCTCTGAGTGGCAGCCCAGCACTCTACCACTCAGCTACGCCGGTGCTTGAAACTGCGTTGCAAATTGACCCTATGCAGGCTTCATGACGGGTAAGGAATCGCGTTAACATGTGTAATAAACCGTTTTGGAACAGTAAAATAATAACCAGGCGGCACACAACGAGAACTGCGTAACAAGTGGGTCATTCAATCCTCCAGCCCATTGCAAAATCCTCAGGCATAATTTTTCATCGTCGTCAGCCACGGCATCAACAAAGTGCACATAATGCGTTACAAGTGTGGAGCGGGTACCTCCCTTTTCCGAAAAATAACGAATGATGCAAAAGTGGACGCTTTCGCACTACACAAAAATTTTGATGATTTATTGCGTAGTGGGTACAATGCAAATGTGCTTGTACTAGTTGCCCCATGAGTGATTGAAAAAGGCTCTAGAAAGGCCGCTCTTCCAGCTTTCGCTGTGACTGTGCTGCGTGTTCCAAGCACGCCTGGCGGTTCTTTTTGGTAAGCCGGCCGAACGCTGCACTGTACGTACATATATTAATAGTAAGTACTCCGTTCATGTTTAGTCGACACGTTGGTTAACCTACTCCGACCACTGAACACACTCAATCAAGCGCTTGGCTCATCTAGTTACTCGTGAACCACTAGCAATCTGCCTTGTCCCTGTAGCCTAGTTACAAAGCGTTGCCTGCACCTGCATTCCAGCACGGATTCTGCAGCCACCACAGCAGTAGAAAGAACGCGCAGAGAAAAGGCCGGCTGCCACTTCTACTGTGCTGCTTTAGCGGTTTTGCCGTTCCGACTTTCCCTGACAGCCTCTGATAAAGACACCGAAAACGACAGCGAATCTTTCCTTTTCTCTTCATGCTTTCCTTTTTCTGGCCGTCTCGCCTTAGGCCCTATCTACATCTCCTTCTCTCTCTCTACTGCCTTTGTCAAAAGAAAACTGTCCTCGCGAACACCCGCTAGCAAAGCGTCTACCGCTAGCAAAGCGTCTACCGCTAGCGCCAACAATAGTGACCCACATTACGTCCCTTCCCTCCCTACACCAACGCCGATTCGTTGTCTTCCGCCTTTCTTTCCTCGTTGGTATCTGACGTTTTGTAAGAAATAAGGTACAACAAAAGTCCTATTTCACTCATTCTATTGTGCATGCTTGGCTTCGTGTATGTGACGTCTTTTCGTTTCCCGGTGTGTCATTGGCCTCTCTTTCGCCGAAAGAGAAATTTTGTGCCGATACGCCTTACAGCAGTGGGGCTAGACTAACGCGGCAGCGTGGGTTTTAATTTATTTTTATCGGACATGACGCACTTACAAACCGAAATTGTGTCCCTTTGTTGTAGTTTATCAAGCATAGCTTTGGCTGCGTAAAAAAAGTTCTGATATAATGAAAGTGCAAGATAAGACGTGCGCAAACGCTTGCGTCGATTATCTCCATCCAGTTTACCTTTCGCTGCGTACCATGAGCGCAATGCAAACGATCGTACTTTTACTCGCTTTTAAGCGACCTCCATTTAATAAAACGCTTTGAGTTGAAATGCTAAACTAACCATGCCGTTTTGCAGGTGCGTCCGAAAAGACAACACACCTGAAACGGTTAGTTATGTTTACTAAGTGATGCTCCTTTTTTGGGGGGGAGAGCTCTTTTGTACGAGTTAAGTGAACACATGTGTTTTTTTTTTTATCAGTGATTGTTGCCATATTACGGTCTACTGGCCGAATGAATGTCAGGAAAGACAGCAATGACGCACTCAAGTAAACTTCACCGCATTGATAAGAACTCTGAGGTCATTCTTGATACTTTCTGATATTGTACTTTTTCTTGCAGAATGGTTGTACGAATTTTTGATTTTTAATCAAAGCTTTCAACCAAGGGAATATGCATTCTTGAAGCAGATTTGATACGACAGGCAAACATCAGCATAATCATATTCTTATGTCCACTGCAAGAATAAGTAAATACCCGGAGACCTCAAATTACACTAAGCCACTTGTACTTTCAAGTGTCTTAGATATTTTTCTATTTGAACATATCACCTAATTCTATTCTCACATTAACTCAACTTCATTCCTCTTGGCGCCGATTCTCTAGCGGTATTAGACCAACCGTTAGCTGTCAACATTCATGAAAAATGTTTATGCCTCTATCAACATTTCGCTTCCTGCAGTTTCTAAATTTAAAATGCGTCGTGAAAAAGAAATGATAGTAATATGCATGAAAGAAACAAAACAACATACAAGAGGGGCAAAAAGCAGGGCGATGCACACCGATCGTTGCCACAAACACTGCTTTCTTTATATGTTTTATGTTGCCAGCCCATTCCACATGTAGATACTGCCTTGCGCACACCTTGCTCTTCTGGGAGCATTGTAGGTTATTTTAGGATCATCTGTTAGACTTTAGCGCTCAAACGGGAACACCTGAATTTATTCTCGAACAAACGTGGCCACCAGCGATAACGTTCGAATGATTCGATGCCGCATGTGTAAATGCCGACGCGCCTTGCCGCGGATCAGTTTATCGACGGCCGACGCTCTGTTCGCCGATATCAGTGTGCAGCGTGCATTGCTTGCTGTAGATTGAGTTTCCGTTTCCAGGTCACAAGTTAGGTCATATAAAGAGTTTCATCTTGGACACGCCGACTGCTGTCTTCGTCAACGTCACGACCCCGTGAGAATATCTTAACCAGCTTTGCATGACGTACTACTGTGCGCAGTGTTTGCTTGCACTGTCTACAACATCAACTAAATAAAATATTCTGCATTTTTTTTACTTGTTCTGGCGCATGTCAGCGCGATATATACATAGTCCATCCTTGCCGTCCTATGAATAAAGCGTTCCAAGTCAGCGCTCCGTGTGCGTCGCCCTTCCTTGTCACCGTTTTCTATTGAAACGTGTTTCTTCGACTGTTTCATAAACACACCCAATTGTCTACACTAAGTTACTAATTATTGTCAGCGATTGCCTTTGAAAGGGTCGTATCACAGTTTTTTTTAAACAGATAAGTCATTGTTGGCGCATAGCTAAAGAGTTAAACCTGTCAACCTCAGAGGTGCAATGAAGGCTTGTTCTTTTTTTTTTTTCAGAAGGAGCCTCACGTGTCAATAAGCTCATTGCTCATATCAGCTTAAATGAGCTGGACAATTTGAGAGATTACGTCTCTCACAAATGGCGCTGGAGGTTACACAAAAATAGATAACTAAGAACTGCGCCCAACATGAATCAGATTGGTCTGTTCACCATTAAATTTCGCATATCAAATTAATTTTTGCGAATGCTACCTCTAGCGTGTTACGGTTAACAACATGCATGAAGTTGACCTTTGAGGCGTCACAGCATGGTAAAGTGACAATTGGGGTCGGTTTTGTAAAATTGTTTGCATACAGAAAGTTTGTGTTCCACCAGAGATGGCCTGGACCAGGATTGCCTGGCACCACACCATTGTAAAGCCATGGTGTGCTAGACTTCATCACTGAGACTTTTATATTCATCAGTACCTGAATCGGGTCTCAAAAATTGACTATCACGTACACGCCGGCTTTCGCGACCTATTTGAAGGTTACTTGGAATTATTCCTTACCGAACTAATTACAACAGGTACTGTTCCCTTGCTGACCTTCATTGAACACATCAACGCGACAAACTCTTTGTACTTGTGTCTAGGACTTCCAAGTTACAACAGGTGCTCTAATTCAGTCATGTGTGTATGGATGGAGTTCTCTGCTATTGTTTTTTTTTCATTTTCGGTAAACCCACTCGACACGCTCCAATTCACGGAGTTCAGCCAGCGTCTAATTGGGAGGCTAAGAGTAGCGGAGTAGTAAATGTTGAAAAATGCGCTAGAGGGAACAAAAACACCGAAAACACATGCAATGAGAAGTGCCTGAACAGAAAAAACACCAGGCCGGCGCGGAACGCGCAGCATAGTTACAGCGAAAGCTTGAAGAGCCGCCTTTCTAGACACTTTTTTAAACACACTTGGGGCAACTACTACAAGCACACTTGCACGGTACCCACGACGCCATAAATAATAATTTTTGTTAAGTGGGGAAACGTCTACTATGCCACTATTCGTCATTCGGAAAAGCGCGGTACCCGCTACACACTTGCAACGCATTATGTGCACTCTATTGATGGTGTAGCTGACGACGATGAAGAATTATGCCTGAGGCTTTTGTAATGGGTTGGAGCTTTGAACGACCCACTCGTTACGCAATTTACATTGTGTGACCCCTGGTTGTTACTTTACTGTTCTAAAGCGCTTTACAACACATGTTAACGCGATTCCTTACCGGACATGGAGCCTGCATTGGGTGAGTTTGCAACGCTGTTTGAGGTACCGCTGTAGCTCAGTGGTAGAGTGCTGGGCTGCCACGCAGAGGGCCCGGGTTCGATTCCCATGCTGTCGTAGGTACTTTTTGTTCATTTAGTTTTTTTCTTGTTTCGTGCGATAGTGGTTACGGACACCGGTGGCGGCGGCGGACAACTGGGGCGCAAAAACGGCCCTTCTTGTGATCTCATAACAGCTTTCTCTGTAAAAAGGAGGACGAGGACAAAAACTTCATAACAGAGGAGTTTGGAGCACGCAGGCTCCCGGGCCCCCGCACGACCCCGCTGCGCTCAAGCGTTCATTTGGTGGTGGTCCATGACACTGGCAGCCCGGTCGGCAGTCATTGTCTGCTCAACCGGGTCCTCTGAGCGCAGTAGGGTCTCCCAGTCCTCCCAGGTCCTCCCTCACCTTTAGGTGCTCTAGGGCCCGCGGGGGAGGATCCGCCGGGCAGTGAGAAAGGATGTGGATAGCAGAAGCATGAGCCAGGCGCGCCAAAGCCGGTGCTCACTTAATTGTTCTTGGCAGTGTGCGGCGTGACCTGTTACATGTTTCACGCGGCGACAAACCCAGTTCACGCGTAAGGAGCGTGTAAAGGAGACGAGCGGGACGAAGAATGTATCGCGGTTGAACGCTTACTGGTGGAGCCCCTTAAACAATGTAGTGTCAAGGGAAGCGGGACGTTCAAGACAATGAATTCTCCTGACGGGCTTCGCGACAAGCGCAGTCTCCTTTATGTTGCGTGAGACAAAGGATTTCGCGTCCAAAGAAATTATGCAAAATGAAAGTAGGCGCACGCACGCACACACAGATACACGCACACGCACACACACACGCACGCACACGCACAGACACACACACAAACACACACACGCAAACACACACACACACACGCACACATACACACACACACGCACACACCGGAGCAAAAGAAAGTAAGAAATGTCGCTTTTTCATTTAGGGTGTTACACAATGGGCAGCGTTTCAAATCAGATCCGCGTAAAATTGCTCGCCTCCCTTATCTCTCATTTTTCCAAGCGCATTACATACTCGCAAGTAAGACAACACACATTTTCCTTTCTTGTGCTTTCGTTTCAGTACTGCTACGCCCTTCTTTTTTTCTTTTTTTTTTTGTCGTTGATTCAACGCGAGTGAAATTTCCTGCGCCAAGGATACTTTTACTTTTGTTAATCTATAGTGTTCTACTTACACTGCATGGATTGGTGTCCGCAGTATGTATTAAACAAAAAAATAAAAAGGGCGGTTGATCCCTCCGTCATAGGAATCGGTATAACACGAAAGTGAAACGTCTCCTTACAGAACTAGTTGAATGTTTACTGTACATTATTATAAGATAGCTTGCGCGACGTCTATTAGTGTTTGACAGTTATAGCAGCGTTTAACGTGGATGCATGCACGTTGACGCTTGGAGGCACATCTGTATCCCGACAACTAACGTCCATGATCAATGATTAAACAGACCCTTGTGGTCATAGATCCTTGTGGTATAGCTGTACGGTGAGAGCGGAATTAGAGAAAGCGGTGCGACAGCCAGAGCAGCGTCACTGATTGGACGTCGAACTTGGGCTGAGGTCGCCTACTCGCGGCAGGTTAGACTTATTGAACAACGCTGCCCAACCAGAGAGAAACGCAACGCGCGTCGTGTCTTCCCCGTTGGCTGGATGCGGTTTTTCGCGGGGCGAGCTTAAGTTGGGAACGCGAAGCTACGACCACGCAACGCGCTTGCGCGTTGCAGACCAATTTTTGGTATGGACGGATGCTCTGACTGAGGCCGATGCTAGGGGTAAGGTCGCCACCTGGAAGCGTGTTAATGCGTTGACAAAATTGCACTTTTCCTATTCGAAACGCGCCGAATGGGACGGACGCGTAGAAACAACGCTTTGAAGGAACTAATCGTGCATCTCACGGTTATAGCGCATTACTTCACTTGAGCAAGAGCAATGTGAGATGACAGTGGTAGATATAAAAGGCTTTTTTTAACGCCTACAGAGTATGTGACCGTGACGCAGTGGATAGCGTGCCCGGCATCTGTTGTCGCGGACCAAGAAGTCGTAGGTTCGACTCCCGTTGGCGGAACATTTCTTCTTTGTCTTCTAATCATGCGTATTTTTTCGACGTCAGTTCCGTGACGGAAATACGTCACTAAAATCTTGGTGGACCCCGGCATAGAACACTTTCGTGTTAAAATAAAATAATAGGGTCATCCCACGCCAACTGTCCCAACCTTGGCACTCGACCATCTGCGATTTGCTTGAAAAAAGATTCAGGACTATTTACTTAAAACGACAAGTCTTCCCCCCTAAATAATTTTCGCGAAAAAAATTTTTCAGTACCGCAAGCCGCATGTGAATTTTTTGCGGAAAGCTCGAAACCATGGCTCGTTAAACGCGTTGTCGAAAAATTTGTTCTTCCTAAATTAGGTTAGGACAAATTTTTCCCTTTACAACGATGGTAGGCTTTTTATTTGAAATAAGTTTTATGAACCTTTGCTCTCGGTGTTTTTTGATGCTGCCTTGAATACGCGCAATATGGTCCATATTGGGGATTTTTTATAGAAAAATAACATTCAGCGAAATGTGAAATTTTGCGTTAGCGTATTGCAATGAAGTTTCACTCTAGATTAAAAATAATTTGAGGCGAATATAGTGCGAACTGAAGTGCGCAAGAATCGACAAAGTTGCAAAAAGTTCATTTTTGCAGATGTTTGGTCGTAAATTCAACATTGAGATGGTCCTAGTAAAAATATGCTGATTAGCACATTTATTTGCAACTTTAATTGGCTACTCACTGAAAAAAATTTTACCAAATTACTATTTGTGTTAAGAGAAAAAAAACATTTTTGTATTTGCGTTATACCGCTCTCGGTGATTCCACGTGTTTATCTGCCGTAGCAATGTGTCGTAGAGGTAAGTACAAGCTGCACGGACGCGGGGAACAACTAGACAACATAATAAACTTTGTGCGTGCTTATTTAAATTATTTTCTGGCTATTATTAGCCTGAGTCAACGAGAAGTACGAACTCTACTACTCTATTTAAGCACATGCAGTTGGCCGCTGAAAGCCTGCATAGTATCCTTACGCAGCACCGGGAAGTGGTACCGATGTGTGCAACACACCGTTACCTACACGCTAAGACTTAGAAGTAGCAATAACACGTTCAAAAAAGTGATCGATTGAAGTAAACAAAAAAAAAGAGGATGTGTTGCATGGCAGCAAATGTGCAGTTATGAGCCAACACTGGTGAAACGTGGTCACTTATATACGATTATGTTGGTTTTAAGGGCGACTTATCCGCGATGCAATATGTATTTCTTTTTTCGATAAACCGTGTTCTTAATCGCAATGTTCTTCCTACTTCTAAATCCGAGCGTAGAGGTAACGGTGTGTTGCACACATCGGTACCACTTCCCGGTGCTGCGTAAGGATACTATGCAGGCTGTCAGCGGCCAGCTGCATGTGCTTAAATACAGTCTGGTAGAGTTCGCATTTCTCGTTGACTCAGGCTAATAATAGCCAGTAAATAATTTAAATAAGCACGCACAAAGTTGATTATGTTGTCTAGGTGTTCCCCGCCTCCGTGCAGCTTGTACTTACCTCCAGGACGCATTGCTACGGCGTATAAAGGCGTGAAAACACAGAGAGCGGTATAACGCAATTTCAAAAATATTTGTCTCTCTTAACACACATAATATTTAGATGAAACTTTTTCAGTGAGTAGCCAATGAAAGGTGCAAGTAACTGTGCTATTCAGCATTTTTTACTAGGGCCACTTCAATGTTGAATTTACGACTAATCATGTGGAACAATGAACATTTTTGCAAATTTGTCGCCACCTGCACACTTTATTTCGCACTATATAAGTCCAGTAAAACTTCGTGGCAATACGCTAAAGCAAAATATAAAATTTCTGTGAATGCTATTTTTCTATAAAAGAATCCACAACATGGAGCATATTGCGCGTATTCAAGGCTGCATAAAAAAAACAGCGAGAATGTAAAGGTTCGTAAAAGTTATTTTAAATAAAAAGCCTACCTTTGTTTTAAAGGGAAAATTTGTGCTAACCTAATTTAGGAAGGACGGATTTTTGTGACAACGCGTTTTATGAGCCATGGTTTCGAGCTTTCCGAAAAAATTCACATGCGACTTGCGGTACTGAAAAAAAAATTTTTCGCTAAAAAATATTTTGGGCAAGACTTGTCGTTTTAAGTAGAGAGTCCTGAATTTTTTTTCAAGCAAATCACAGATGGCCGAGCGCCAAGGTTGGGACAGTTGGTGTGGAATGACCCAATAATATGTAGGCATCGCTTTCATCTCGCCTACATGAAAGGCCACCCTTTAAGGTGTAAGGATGCATCTCGCTAACGACGTATCTCACATTTTAACGTACTATGGATTCTTCGTGTTTGCGCAAAATGACACTGTTGCCCTTTACGCATTACAAGCTGACGATTGATCACTAATATCTGGTATAAACTTCGCATTCGCATGTACAGAATGCTCTACATATAGTTAACTCTTGAACGCCCATAAGGTATCTATTGTAAATAAAGATGCAATATTCTTTGAAAACGCTATTTATTACCCAAATAACACAATTCAACGTCAAAAGTTTCCTTATTCAACGCTAAATTAAGAGAAGCAGTTGGGGTACTTTTGAAAGCATGGTACGGCATGAACGTGAACATTGCACGTAGAGCAAACAATGGTCGACCTATTGTCATTTTGTACGCTTAAACGACAGCAGCAGCGTTTGAAGGTTCATGGTCCTCTAGGAAAATGTCGTACAGGTGAAAGCGGCACTTGGTCTGGTACGCCTAAATTTTTTTTCGGTCACCTTGGAAGGCCTCCAGAGCACATCCGTGGCCGCCTTTTATTTTCTACAATATCCCTTCAAAAATTGCACCAGGAGCCGACGCCTTGCTTTGCAGTCGTGTGGTCAATGTGTGTTGCATCCCCATTCGAGCAAGCAATCATGCACAATAGTTCTTCCTCGTCATCATCTTCCTCGCTGTCATAGGAGTTGTTTACAAAAGTTGTTTACGCTAGACACAAGCTATCCAAACCCTTGCTTTCTGAAGATAGATGGTTTCATCACATTCAACGTATGTGCATTTTAGATAAAAGACCAGTAGTTCTGGGAATCCGCTGGCAGAGATTCTTGTCTGCGTCTGGAAAGCAATGACGCCATAGTCATCTGTGCTGTCTTCAATGCAACGCATGAGCTCATCTTGCGGCATGGAATAGAACATGTCTTTAAGGGGAGATGCGATTCGGAAAAAAATGTTGCGTTAATCTGTAGCCTAAGGCAGTCAAATTTTTCCTGTATATATAGGATTTTATGCTGATTTCAAATATGTAATTAGTTTTATAGTAAGTGGTACACATTTCGTTTTGTGCCACGACAATGTGTAAAATATAGCTTTTTGTAGACTCTTCTTTTGCCACTAAAATTTTCCCGTTCTGAGCCATTATTGGCTCATATTGCTCCACATTATCTGTAGAATGCAAATAAATATCAAGAAAGCGGGTATAAGACATTTTAATGGACAAGAAAAATTGTAATGTGAGAAGCCTTAGAATGCTCGGACCATACTAATTGCTTATTTTAGGTTCGTAATAATTATATCAGGCGATATCAAGTTTTAAGGTAGATACTTGCACTCTGCACATGTTAAGAAATATGTGGGCAAAATTTCATTTCGATCTGGCTATCAGAAGTACCAAAAACATGATGTAAAAACTCATGAAGTTGCCCAAAATTGTATCTTGAGAAAAACGCATTTTAAAGGTATAAGTGAAAGCTCATCTATGCGGAAAAGATTTGTCATTTAAGATGATTTATTCCATCATAAAAGCTTGGCAATCATGATTATTTTGAGCATGTGACTTTAGTGAACCCCTCATGCGAAATGCAATGGCAAGCAGCCAGGTGACAATTTCCAGGGGACTCTAGACAATCAGGACTTCTTAGATTTTTAGTAGCCACCCTGGGCTACTAAAATCGATTTTGACCTACTTCGAGTTTAATTACAATCTTCAGTTTTTTTTTTCGTGAAAGTAGAGAAACTAAACTTCTGAAAGCAAATAAAAACGAAAATATGTGTAATTTAAAAAAAAAAAACTTGCGTTTTCTGACTCGCATCTCCCCTTAACGTCCATCGAGCAGGCAAACATTCTTCTGGCGTTATATGTACTGAGGTACTCTATTACTTTATTAACTACAGACCTACAGAATGGCTACTGTAATTACAGTTGCTAAGTACTCGCTGAAACATAGTTATTCTGTTTCTAATTGGTGAAGTACCATTACGCACCCGTACGGCAATTCGTGCATCGGCGCGTCTGCATGCAATGATGATGATGTTGCTGGTAATCATAATTAAGTATTCATGTGCGCATTTCCAAATGGTGACCTTTAGACAAACCGATCGTTGGCAACACACATGTTTTGGCGTGTGGTTTAATTCTACATAGTTCTGCCACGCCATATTACACGGGTTAATGACACTCCTCGCGCTACATAACTATCACATATTGTTTTTCAAAAGCAACTTCGAGCCTATAGGCGCGGCTCTTTGTAGAACACCTGCCTGCCTCGCAGAAATACTGCGTCCATTTCTCACATTGCTTGAATACTTTATTATTGGTTACTTGCATCCACCTGAAACTATCCCTCGCGCGCGACGCTGATTTATCTCTGAAAACCAACAGCGCTGACGAGGACACCGACGGAAACACGGGCATTTCCCTGAAAGGAGGTGTTCAATGCTGCAACAAAGGGCTATTTAGACTGGCTGCTACTGCATACAGTAATGGAATGCCTTACAGGAATGAAATGCAGGAATGCAGTAGTATTTCGTATTATTAACACTATCGCGTTACTAACACGTGAATTCAGGTGTCCAACGCTACCAACCGAAGCACCTTGAATAAAGCGCTTTTTGTAGAAACTCTAAGCTCCGCACATTCCTCGTTTTGTCGAACGGAGGTAATGCTTAATCTCAACTTGGCCACACTGTCATTAGCCTTTTTCCCTCGCCCTTTTTAAATACGCTCGAGAAATAGGTTTGAACACTATGCCTATGGCGGCTTACTTACTCAATGTAACTGAATAAATAATGAATAGAATAGAATCGAATAATTTTATTTCAACATCAGACTTCGACAAATACAGATGTTGAGGGCCGTGAACTAAAAACCACAAAATGGCTTGACGAGGCCCACGGTCTCTTGAATTTGGCATCAACGGAAGGCAACATGAACACGAAGCAGCAACAAATATACTATCGTCCTTTTACCCCCCAAAAACACAAAAACAAACAAAAAGAAAAGAATCGAATGTTACATAAAAAGTACACTTGTTTTCACATAACGTAATGTCATTGTACATGTGAAACGCACTTTAACCTAAAATGTAACACTATTTTATTAAATTGCAGCACATACAATGTAAAGTTTCTGTACAACATATATTGTCATAATACGCGCAAAACTAGAAGTTAAGAATTGATAAAAAAAATGTGAACAATCATAACGGGATAAAAAAAACACACATATATAGTAAAAGATAATAACACCCCACCCCTTTCTCTTAAACGAAAAGTTTGTAAGCTTCTTTCTCGAGAGCAAGAAAAAAAAATGCCCCCCACCTCCCCGAAGGGAATCGTGAGGAAATGCGAATGCATTTCGCGCGCGCTTCACTCTATTTATATATACGTGAGAGCCAGCGGACGGGAGTGTGGGGCGCAGGGAGGAGAGAGAGCGAACGGCGAGAGAAGGAGCGGCGAAGCACTGCACCTACCCTCTGCTACACTCTCCACACACGCGGGAGCTCCGCCGAGCTTCCGCGATGCGAGCGCTCTCACACACCAGAGCGCGCTCCTCCTCTCCACTCACTCTCCGCTACTCCGCCCGCACCACCTGCTCCGGTTGCTAGGGGCGAGGATAAGCGCGCGCGCCGGCAGCTGTTGCTATGGGAGAGGGAGTGAAAGCGGAGAGATGAAAAATTACACCATCTTCCGCTAAAGGGAACCATGTGTAGATGTGAAGCAGCGGGCGCTAACGCTTACACCGGCGGCGGCGTTGACGCTGGCGCTCATCGCAGCGTTGCGCAGGAGAGAAAACTGGGGATGCGTAAAGCACGCAGTGATGGAGCGGTGTTTCCTACTGGAACATGCCAATCGCTGCTAATGTGCAATGAGAGACAGAAGACTCCGACTGGACACAGAGACTCGCACTCGGCTTTTAGTTAACGCGCACGCTGCGAATTTTTATTGTTCAACAACGCACAGGAGAAATCTCCCACCGGCGCCACCTTGGAGGTCAAGATCCATTGCTATATATACGGGGTGGCCAGTGAACGGCTGTGCAGCGCGAGCAGTCGGTTTTTTTCAACCAAGAAACTCGCTAGCAGACGCTGCCTGCGTCGGCGTCGCGAGGCGAGAGAGGGGGGAGCGCAGGAGAGGAGAGAGAGGGGGGTGACACGCATGCGCAGTGGGAGTGTGAACGCCGTGGGCAGGGATGCGTAGAGGAGAGAGGAGGGAGCGTAGGAGAGGAGAGAGAGGGGGGACGCGCATGCGCAGTGGGAGTGTAGACGCCGCGGGCAGGGATGAATGGAGGAGAGAGGAGGGAGTGTAAGAGGGGAGAGGGGAGGCGCATGCGCAGTGAGGGTGTGGTTGCCGCGGGGAGGGATGCCTAGAGGAGAGAGAGGGAGAGAGGAGGTTTTTTATTTTTATTTTTTTTAAAGGGTTTGCGCATGCGCAGTAAGGGTGGTCACGCCGCACACCACCACCACCGGATTAAGCTTCGCCATAAGATACTTCACATCTAACACCTGCCGGCGCTTACCTCCTCAACTTATCCTCCTCCTCCTCCTCCTCCTCCGCGGACAACGTTGGACAACGCTGGACAACGCTGGTCAACGCCGGACAACGCCGGATGCCTGACATAGCCCGACTATGAAATGCATTCGCATTTAAAAAAAGAAAAAAAAATGCACCGGCTAATGAGAATTGTTTAAATGGTATGACAATAAGTAGCGTAACATCTGTTTACCGTAGTTAGTTCGTGCGCGTGGAAGTTCCCATTCTTTTGTAAGGCGAGTCATGCGTAGCTTTTTATTTTCTTTTAGACAAGAAAGGTTGCGTAAGAAATTGTTCTTTTTAGCGACACCAGCATGATAGCGTTTAAACAGCGTCTTTTTAAACACCAGCATGATAGCGTTTAAACAGCGTCTTTTTTTTTAAACACCAGCATGACAGTCTTTAAACAGCAGCTCAAGCGCTACAACATCGCTTGAGCTGATTTTACATTGGGTTACAGGAAACGCCACCAAACCACTCATTAGTCACCCTTATGCGATCTTGCCTACATCCGCTGGAAATCATGTACGATACTTAGCTTCATCATCTGACTTGCACTTTCACCCAACACCCGCAAGCCGTATCGTTACATTTTCTGAAACTCGCACGAGATGCCTTATTCATATTCCGAACGCTCGGACGTTCAGCTTCTTTCTGAATATTAAAGCAGTTATAAACATTTTACCGGATCTCGGCAAGTTCTCTGGCCCCGTCCTTTTACATTAAGGCCCTGTTCACGCTGTCCGGTATCCGCTTAAGAAACGCCCACTGTCCCTTCCAATATTTCTCACACTGTCTACTTTCCTAAGCTAAAGCCCAGTATTACGTTAGACACTGTGCGCCCGCACATTCCACTTCTCCCCTGAATCATCACCTCGTTACCCGTGCGTCTGCAACACCGCTGCCTCTACAGAACTGCGGGAGGCTTGGCCGTTTCATTTCGCGCTACGACATCACCCTGCGCGCAGACGCCGTTCGTATCTTCCGAGCAGTTGTACCCCACTCCAGCAAACTTGCGATTTCCCCATCAACCGCGAACCGAAGCCGGCGTGCCATCCGCGACCGTAATATTCCTAAGACTAGATTGCGCACAGTGGCGGCCAACCGTTTTATATATGTGCACACACGCTGAAGGGCGTGCTTCGCTCGTTGGCGGTCGAGAAAGTGCCTTCATTTTGGGGGGGCACCTAATCGTTGCTGAAGTGTCACGGGATCTGCACACAGGTACGTGCGCTTGCGCGTACTCTGCGGCACGCCTTGTCGGCACGCTTCGTCTGTACTCGGGCTTAGACACTAAAGACAGTGTTTGGTGGTAGAAGGAGGTGCCTGTGCCTGCTACCTTCGTCACGCTGCAGGGGGGACATCAATTATTCGTACTTATTATTTCTTTTTTCAACTGTAATTCACGTATACAGTGAGGTATTATCCTTCTTCAATGGGGCGCTTAGTGAACACAAATGACACAAACGAAAAAGTACAGGACATAAGGCAACGAGCTCTCCTCGAGGTATTATCGGTACAGCATTGGCCTGGTTCAAATCAATTACCTAGATAAAGTACTGAAACTACAAATGGTGCTCAATAATGTATCATCAAAAATATTGAGTCATTTCATTAACGATTTTTTCTATTTCATACTTCTTCAGATCTGCTCGTCACTATCTTCCTATCGAAATCGGCGTCTTTGATGGCAGAATTGATTTATTGCAAGCACAACTGCCTTGATTCACATGGCTTTATTGTGCCACGACAAGCATAAGCAGACTGAGAAGCAACATTGATATGGCGATAACCGAGGTGATTTCTTGGATAAACACCAAATATACGCAGTATGTGTGTCGCTATTGCCGAAACGTGTAATGCATGAGGCACGTCTCCTCTTCCATTCTTCTCTTCGAACATGCAGCGCCATCTATAGGCAACGCTGCAAAGCCCTCGCGTAGCGCCTGTGATCATTAGCTGCTGGACTAGAATGAACTCTCAAATGAGCAGTTAGTGTTAGCTTCTATATACTTGAAAATGTTCAGTCAGCTCCACATAAACAATCTTCGCTATCAGTGTGGTGTTGAAGACGAAAGTTTCCGAACTCAATGCTGGCGAAAAAGCTGTATTTTCACTCATAATAATAATAATAATAATAATAATAATAATAATAATAATAATAATAATAATAATAATAATAATAATAATAATTGATGGGGTTTAACATTCCAATACTACGATATGATTGTGAGAGGCGCCGTGGTGGAGGGCTCCGGAAATTTTGACTAGGTGGGGTTCTTTAGCGTTCAGATAAACCTGAGCACATGGGCCTCGGGCATCCCGGCGTCTATCGGACATGCGGCCGCCACTGCTGGGATTCGATCCCGCGACCTGTGGGTCAGCAGTCGAGCACTATAACCACTAGTATTTTCACTTATGCAGAGAAAGGAATGTGTAGAAGTGTTTGAGTTGGAGTAGTAGTTGTGGCACACATAGTCATCAAGTGAGTAAATGTTCACACGGCATCCGAGCGAAAATTTCTATTTGCAGTGTAGCCGGTAGGCTGGGAACATTGCATCTCTCGAGTCTTTAAGGCAGGATGTAGAATTATTTTCCTCTGCGATAAAACGAGGCTCCCACAGTCGAAAGCAAAGATCATTTCGGTGACGTGGCACGGTTTTCGACGATAAGCACGTAATTAATACGCTACATCAAATTGTGTAGCAAAGTGCAACTAATGTTTAATAAAATATGTAAATGAGCTCATAAATGATAACTGCTTTTAGATTGTTGTGATGTCCAGAATAAAGGTAAGCATTGGATATTATTTCCAAGGTGGCATTCCTGTAATGATGAAACAGCAGTACTTAGCGGGCAAAATATTTTGTACACACGTGCACTATCTATATTTCGGTTCCCACCTCTAAGGAGAGTATATACCGGGTGTCCTAGCTATCTTTAGCCAAGGGATAAAAATACAATATATTAGCCAGGCGAGTGAAATCAGTTGCATATTACTTACAGCCATCTTGCGCACCAGTCATTTTTTTTGTTTCGTAATTAACTAATTTTTTAATTAGGACTAAGTAACTAAATTGCTAAATATTGATTTTGGGCAAGAAATGGGACTTGCAAACTTCGAGAGCGTTTTCAGAAACCACCTCATTCCATTATTTGCGATAAAGTCTTACGCGTACCATTTTTTCCATGCTGCAAAGAGAGCCCGCGAAATACAAAGAAAGCCTGTGGTTTGAGCGTACAAAATCAGCTTCGGCCACGATCCGGCGGCGCCGTCGCAGCAGTAGGCCGATAAGTTGACGGTGATTTCTTCGCCCGCGCTCTCTAGAACTTGCACAGTCACGCGCGCCAAATGGCTGGAAACGGGCCAAGAAACCACCGCAAACTTATCGGCCTGTCGATGCAACGGCGCTGGCGATGGTGTCGGCAGCTGATTTTGTTCGCTCAAACCACGTCTGAGAGCAGCACGGTCACGGCGCGCGAATGCGCTAGTCACGAGGTTTTTTTGTATTTCGCGAGCTTTCTTTGCAGCAGGAAAAAAAACTGAAGGACACTTTGTACATTCCAAAGTGTGTTCGGCGAAAGCGTGTGGCCATTCCACTGACGGAAAGACGGACGGAAAGACCGACAGACGGACAGACGGACATCCCGACGGACGGACATTCGGATGGACGGACGGACAGACGGACATCCGGACGGACGGACGGACAGACGGACATCCGGACGGATGGACGGATGGACATCCGGACGGACGGACGGACAGACGGACATCCGGACGGACTGACATCCAAACGGACGGACGGACGGACATCCGGACGGACGGACGGACATCCAAACGGATGGACGGACGGACATCCGGATGGACGGACGGACATCCAAACGGATGGACGGACGGACGGACGGACGGACGGTCGGACGGACGGACATCCGGACGGACGGACGGACAGACGGCTATCCGGACGGACAGACGGACATCCGGACGGACAGACGGACATCCGGACGGACGGACGAACAGACGGACGGACGGACGGACATCCGGACGGACGGACAGGCGGACATCCGGACGGACGGACGGACATCCAAACGGGCGGACGGACGGACGGACAGACGGACATCCGGACGGACGGACATCCGGACGGACGGACGGACAGACGGACGGACGGACGGACGGACGGACATCCGGACGGACAGACCGGACATCCGTACGGACGGACGGACGGACAGACGGACGGACGGACGGACGGATGGACGGACATCCGGACGGACGGACGGACAGACGGACATCCGGACGGACGGACGGACATCCGGACGGACGGACACCGGGCGGACGGACGGACGGACGGACGGACGGACGGACGGACACCGGACGCCGGACGGACACCGGACGGACGTGAGCATGAGACATTAAATGGCTTTCGCCTTAAAAATGGTACGCGTAAGCCTTTCTTTAGCCGGAAATAATGGAATGGGGGGTTACAGAAGACGCCCTCGCACTTTGCAAGTTCCATTTCTTGTCTAAAGTCAATATTTAGCAATATATTTAATTAGTCCTAATTAACAAGTTAGTTAATTACGAAACAAAAAATTGTCTGTAGTGCAGAAGATGGCTATAAGCAATATGCAACTGATTTCCCTCGCCTGTAATATTGTATTTTTTAACCCTTGGTTAAGATAGCTGGGACACACGTTATAATACTCTGTACAATCTAAAGAATGTGTCTGTACACATGCAAAAGTGTCTAAATGTCTTTAAATTTCCAGTAGCGGATGTCGCCATACCTTCACGTAGAAATATCAGTATACTGCGGCTTATGCAGTGTTAAAATAGCTGCCGAACGTTACAGTCTTCATTGTAAGGCTTCCTAAATACAAGATGATAACCATAAGGAGTGCGTAATGAAAGGGAGCTCAAGAAGGGGGCAAAATCTACGCGTCATGAACGGTCTCTAGTAAGCACCTAGCAACCAATCAGCAAATTAAAGAAAATTAACAATTAGGAATGCAGTGCGCAAAGTGGCACTGTGGGATATGGGGCACCACGCCCTCTCATCAGTCGCAAGCTCTTTTCCTTTGTCGCTTCCACGTCCTGCCGTGTATTAGAAGTCGAGCGCGCAGGTTCCCCTTTTCTTCTTGCCTCTGTTTTTTTTTTTTTTTTCATGAGCGCCGTGATCAAATAGCGGTTCAATTCCTCAACAAACTCTCATATTTTGCTCTTAAAAACGCAACGGATCTGTCGCTGTGGATATCTTCCACCTCTTTTCTAACTTCCTCGGGTCATATGAGCGGTGCCGGTGAAATGGGGAAGCAAATCAAAAAGAAATACGCGAACAACCTGCTCAAGGGTCGTTTTTCTTCCGTTTAGAGATGGTGCGAGTGGCCTGCCTGAAGGTTTGGAAGAGTTCCTGAACCGACCAGAACGTAATCAGGACCCTACATCTCCGCAGCCTCATTCGTTGATTCTTTGTCATTACTCTTCTTCTGAGTCCTTCGACACAATGAGGCGTGAATGAACAAAAGGACAGAGATCAGAGTAAAATGAAAAAATAACTAAAATAAAAACAAACGCAGTAAGAAAAGATTCGAAGGGAAGGGTGCGCCAAAGACGAGACTAGATTCTGCAAAGGCACAGGAGACAAACGGATATTAAAGCGGAAATGATTTTTCCTCTTCAAGGGTTCCGGTTCGAAGTGAACATCTAGACCAGCAAGAATATTTTTAGTAGTTCTATCCGGTACCAATCTCCAATCGATCTCTCCATTTGTGCACGCGCCTCTCACCTAAAAAAAGAAAAATAGGCAACGTTCATCGACAGCGGAGCGGCTGTAGGAAACCTTCAGGGGAGCGGTTTGCGTGGTAAAACAGGGGCACAAATACTGTTACTCATTTGTGTGGTGGATCAACTTAATCTACATATTCTTGTACTCTCGAGCTCCTACTGTCTATTGGTTCTAAAAACAACGCCGGCCATATTTAGGTTATATTTATTTTCGCCAGCGTAGTTATTTGTACACACAGATTTATTTGATTTTAGAACACACTGAAGTAACGAAACAAAGAAATAACGAGAAAGTTTCATATAGTGGCGTTCTATATAGGTGATTTGTTTTGGTACATTTGTATGTTGAATTGTCTAACACTATTACCAAATACTTATTTAGATGCATATTTCTTTAGAACCGATGTATATTTCTCTTCTCCGCCTGTACTCATTGACCTTCGGTTCCGCTGCGCATTGGAATGCAGGTCATGGCTGTAGCAAACTAAATGTACTGATGGTAGCGAAGTTTTATTAGAGCGCACGCGTCAAAAATGGCGATTTATGTGTTGTTTAAAACGCGGCACTCTATCTGCCAAACATAGCGATGTCTATCTAAATGAGAAGCCTGCACTTTAAGCGGAAGCAAAAGTAAAGCACATATAAAGCGAAAGTGACAACAAATCCTCCCAAAGCAGTAATGTGATATATTTGTTGTAAATGGTGCAACATTTATATTCTCGAATATTTCTTTGATGCGTCGAATTGAGGTTAATTTTGTTAAGTATCGCACATGACGCTAGTTGATACAGGCTAGGCAGTGTTTATCCCAAGCCCCACTTTGTAGACACAAACTTGTAGCAGACGCTACAAGTTTCCTCGGCTTCTAGCTAAAAACAAAGGAACCGTGATTAACGAAACTCTCCAAAGTCAAAAGTGAGCGTGGCTGTTTAGTGTTTCTATTCAGTAATATATTAAGATAACGAAGTTCTCGCGCATAAGTGGTAGGGAGTTCCTGTTTTGTTTACATCGGCATTACGGCCCTTCATTTCTAACATGGCTATCGAGTGATGTGCGCTTAATGCGAGACACCGGAGATGCACCTCGTTTCTGTTGAGCGTGGTAGATGAGAAGTAGACGGTCGCTACCCGCGAGCCGTTTGGCAATTTGGCAGTACTGAGTTTTTTAACTTAGTATTTCTTACCAAAGTTTTTGCTGGGCGGCGCAGAGAGGCGCTTGCGTGAAGGCAGATACACACTCCCGCCTCGCGGCTGTGTTCTCCATCCAGCGCCACAGTACCGTTGGCGCTTGTAGCGCCCGCTTTGGGAGTTCGCACCTCTCGGTGCTGGTGTTGGCTATACTGAGCGTCTACTTCATCAAAGTCTGCTGCGCCGTAGGATCACCTTGTTTACCTTCTTCATCATCACCTCGGTTGCGCCCCATCCGAATACGTGCGCAGATCGTGCGTTCAGTTCGTCTTTTTGTGTACGATTTGAAGTGTGCCCTAGACCATTATCCCTTGACTTTTGAAGTTCATTGTGAACTCAGACATAGTATTGCCACGCGCGCTGTTTTTGCTATTTTTATGTAACCGGCACGTTCCACGTATAACCACTGCCTTGCGTAAACCGCACCGGGATGTCTGGAAACTTCCCAGACTATTTTAGAATCTTCTGATAAGCTTGAGAGCACAAACGCGACCAGTTGAATTTATTCTACAACTAATGCAGCCACCAGTATTGAGGCCCGTATTCACAAACCAACCTCATGCTTACCTCGAGTTTTCCTTGTCACTCTTCAGCCTTTATTGAGCTTGGTGAACAAAATAGGCCAGCATTCATGAACCAATCTTGTTGTTATATTTAACCCTGTTACAATTTTGGAGGCCTTATAACGCATGTGGAGAGTACAGAAACTTGAGGAAAACGTGAAGTATGGCCGAGGTTGGTTTGTGAATACGGACCTAAGACTCGAATGTTCGAAGCCGCCTGCATAAATGCCGATTCCCCTTACCGCTGATCAGATTACTCGAAAGCCGATGACTATTCTCGCCGCTATAAATCTACAGGGTGTATGGCTCGTTTTTTCAGTTTTTATTTTCCTAGAACATGTTGGCCCAAATGAAGCGTTCTGTATTTCTCATATGACAGTATACATAACTTGGATACTGTAGAACATTAACAAACTAATGAGCACTATCGCAGAGCGAGATGGAACGAGCGTTGGAAAGTTATCACAACGATTTTCCTATTCTTTACATTCACTGTTCAACTACCATTAGTTTACTGATTTTGGTTTGTTTATTTGTTAATCTGCTGAAAATTAGGCCTATATCTGCAGAAGAAGCCTAGTGTCATTTACCCTGTTGCCGTGGTTTTTCTTGTCTACTTTTTTGAGAACTGGTGTGTTTTAATTCAATTCTGCCCTGATCGAAGAGCTAGGGAAGGGGCCATTTGGTTGTGTACATAGCGTAAACTTTTAGTGCACTACAGAGAAACGAAAGCGACGTAGAGAGGGTTGTGTTGTCTTGTGCCGTCCGTTCTGTCTACGTCGCTTTCGTTATCCTGTAGCGCGATAAAAAGTTTACCCAACAGTATAATCACGTTTTTATTTATTTTTTATTGACTGCTTTTCATTGTTATTGCCGGCACGCCAAACACTACTTTTTTTGCTCACGGCCGCCTTCGCATGGATGCATGCAAAGCCTTCGCCTTAATAACTTCGTCGCGACCACTAATTTCCCGCGTCATGCGAGTGTTGTATGCATTTCAGTTGTTTTCGCGCCATTCTTCCGACGTAAAGCGCGCTTTGCCTCATCTGTTGTCTCATTGCGGCACAACCACCCGTCTAGTTCCAGAAGGTGATTCCGAAGCAGGTGGGGTTGGCCTGGCACACACAGCCGGCACTTGCACCACCTCTGAGTTTTGTACGTTGTTAGTAGTTGCGAGGCACGGGGCGATGAACAAATATGCGTCTCAATTTGTGATAAAGAACCGCCCTTTATATTATGTGGTTCAAAACAGCAACAACTGGGGTGAATCATGAAAGAAGAGGCCATATCACACTTGGAAAGAATTCCATCGAAAAAAATAAGCATGTGTATTACTGAAAGTGGAATAAAAAATTGTCGTAAAAATGTATCACGAAGTGTTGGCGTCGATTATCGCACTAGGTCAGCCTACAGGCAGTGACAGACGCTGTTCGGAAACATTAATGCGTGTTAACGTGAATTCACAGTATTTAACGTTGCAATTCAATCATTTTGCTATCTCATGTTTTTTGTTATCCAGGGACAATGGAAAATGTTAATGAAACAAAACACCCACCTTCAAGAAAAAAGGTCTCTGCCTCTGGATTTCCAGCAGGTGCTTGTCTAAACTTGTACCAGGGTTTTCATAAGTGTCCTAATAAAAACGTTTTTCATTTAGCATTTTTTTTTCTAATTCAGATGTTATTTTTGATCAGTGGTAGCATCACTCGAACTACATTATGTTATTACCATATAATGCCATGTGCCGCGAAAAACTTTGGATCCTCGAACAAACGAAATGGCCTCTTGCTTCTTGGTGAAAGAGAAGCATACAACGAGAGGTCTAAAAGTTCTCCAGAAAATGTCAAATGAGATGTGACCAGACGAGTGCTATTGCGGAACACGCTTTTGCGGAAAGCGCAGGTGTTATTGATGCGCTAAGTAATCAAACATATACAAGGAAAAAGCTCTAGGTTCACCGAGAAATAAATTGTCACAGCAGTCCTTTTTCGCTTTCATCTTATGACTGCCGCAACCGTTCATCAACTGTGTGTCAAAACGATTTGTTCGCACTAGAGAAAAGTTCAACTACTGCTGAACTCTTCTTTGAGACCATAGGTCGGCAAACTCACTCCTACTCACTCAGACTATGATCAAGCTGCGAGTGTGAGTTTGATTGAGTCCGGTTGTGTAATATTTTGGTGAGTGTGAGTTCGAGTGAGCGTGGTGGAGGAAACTTTTGGTGATTCTGAGTTCGAGTGAGCCCTAAGCGCAACATATATTTCTTGGGTGTGTCTTAGCGAGCTCCATCTTTTATTGCATGCCTATGGTCCTATCTACACATCCTCAGCACCGCTATCAGCCTTATAGCGGCATCGGTTTGCACTGAAGTATATTCTCACTTAGCTCAAGGCACTAGCTTTCATGCGCCACTTCAGTCTATATTGATCAGAGGCGTTTGCTAGGGGGGCGGGGGGGTGCCACGACCTTTCCTCACCAACTCTTTCACGGAAATATGCTTATTCAATTATTTCACGGGAGTTGCGCATTTCATAAAATGTCCTTACTGTATTGCCACCACTGGTCAACGTATTTCAAGGTACAACTGAAAATGGCGTATCGTGGATCACTGATTATATGAGATATGGGCGTTAAAGTGCATTGACACCACGATAGAAAACACTAATTTTACGGTAATGGACTTCGTGAATTGACTCACTCAGGCTCACTCAGACTCAGGTCAAGACGTGAGTCTGAGTTTGAGTCAGCCCAATTGAGTAATATGTTGGTGAGTTGGAGTCCGAGCGAGTTTAGTTGAGGAAAATATTGGTGAGTCTGAGTCCGAGTGAGCCCTCGGAACAAAATATGTTTCTTCAGTGAGTCTCAGTGAGCTCCAGTGTTACAGCGAAAGCTGTTATGAGGTAACAACAAGGGCCGATTCTGACGCCGTAGTTGTCCACCGCTGCCGTTGTCCGTAACCACTGTCACGCGAAATAAAAAAAAACACTAAATAAATAGAAAAAACACCACGGAGAGAATGGGAATCGAATCCGGGCCCGCTGTGTGGCGGCCCAGTACTCTACCGCAGAGCTACGCCGGTGCTTGAAACTCTGTTGCAAACTGACCCTATCTAGGCTTCATGTCGGGTAAGGAATCACATTAACATATTTAATAAAGTTTTTTGGAACAGTAAACAACCAGGCGTCACACAATGAGAATTGCACAAAGAGTGGGTCGTTAAATGCTCCAACGCATTACAAAAGCCTCAGGCACAAATCTTCATCGTCTTCAGCCACAGCATCAACAAAGTGCACATAATGCCTCACATGTGTGTAGCGGGTACCACGCTTTTCCGAAGAATGACGAATAATTGCATAGTGGACGCTTCCCCACTGCACAAAAATATGATGGTTTATGGCGTAGTGGGTACCATGCAAGTATGCTTCTAGTAGTAGCCCCAAGAGTGTTTAAAAAAGGCTCTAGAAAAACCGCTCTTCCAGCTTTCACTGTGATTGTGCTGCATGTTCGGCGCAGATCTGGCGTTTTTTTTCCGACGTATGATCACGACATATTTACCTATTTAGCACTGAAGATGCAAATGACACCAATTTACTGAAATTCAGGTTATCGAATGGCTGGTATATGTACAGCTGTGCTGTTTTGCGAGAAAGTGCATATGACAAATTTAATATTTTTTGTGAATAAATACATACTTTTAATGCTAATCTGCTGTCATAGAGCTTTTTTCTGATGCATATTCCGTTAAAAAATCGCATTCAAGTTTCATTAATGTATGTGTAAACCTATTCGTGAATCATGTTTGAGTTTATTCTTGAGATGACGATCCGAATTTATAGCCGTTGTGTGGCGAGCTACGGTTCGTACTGGCGCCGTGCATGAAATGCAGGAAGAACCATTGAAAAGTTTTCGGAATGCCATCGCATTTCACACGGAAGCTCGGATGCGGTGTCAGAGACCAGCATTGCACATACAATCTCAGGGGCAATAGCTCTCGTGTAGTCTAATATACGAAAGCATTCTGTCGAAACAATGTGAGGCTCAGTGTAGTGAATGCAGTGACTGCAGACTGGTTTGGCATTGCAAGCTGTTGAATAAGCAAATGTTTGCTGCATTCGCGGAAAAACTGAATGAAACAACGGCGCTGTAATGAGCTCGGAGGCCCCAAACCTCCTCAGCTAGCGGGCCACAGTCACGAAATTTAGTCCGGCAAGGGACGAGACAGTGCAGAAGGTTGAAACGATAGGGAGGGAGGTGTACAGAATTCGTGCAACATGCCAGCTAACTTACTTTGCCATTTTAATGGCAGCCTTTCCTTTATCTCATATGGTGGTCATTTCTAAAGGGGACTAGGCGTCACGATACGAGAAATATGCATACCAACCTCCAGAATGATGAAAAACTGGACTCTAATTCTGAAAAAAACAGATGTCTGATATACAAGAAACATAGCCATGGTAATAAACGTATTGCTGCCAGCCCCGGCCTGTGTAGCTTATCGGAAACAAATTTTACCAATCCCCATAGGCGAGAAAATAATAGACGTTCCATTCAGCAAAGTGAGAGAACGTCTTTTTCTTGTGAATCACAAAATAACTGCTTAAACACGCTGTCGGCTTTCGCCCGCCAAGCGCCTTTCTGGTGCGGGCAGCCCATGAATTTTTTTAAAGAAAAAATCTGGAACAAAGGCTGTCACGAGCGAGCCGGTCCGCTAACAAAACTTTCGTGGGTCGCGTGTTTGAGTACCCTGTACCAGCCAAACAAAGGCCAATCGTTAATCTCCTGCTGTCGTACATACGCACTAAATGAAGAAAAGAATACGTGTGCAGGCATTCTTCAGGTGAATCGATTCAGGAACAGCACACTTTGTAGGGAACTAAGATTGGACTACCAAAAGAAACTTCACACCATGAACGGCCCATGCACTTCAATAAGAGATGCACAGGGGCAACCAGATATTTTAAAACGTCTGTCAAGCTTATTGTTTCCTTGAGTGGAGAATGTGTGGCAATGATAATTAATCGCTGCGTGAAGGCAGGTGCCGCAATTAAAGAGGCCTTCCCCATTAAGAGCCTCACTCCAAACTGCCTATTTCGAAATACCTAATACAGGAAACAATAGCCTGACAGAACAATAGCACCCTCTTTTAATGCAAACTAGCGCCGCTATATTAAACTAACCTTCCATTTTGATAAAAACAAGTGCGAAATAAAGGCTTAATCCTGCTATTGTCAACATGGAAGTGCCGATTTACCAATATTACTTTACTTGAACAATGCAGCTGAAACGCTCAAGGATTGTAACTTCGCTCTTAATTAAACACTTCGAACGTATAGCAGCACAAATATCCCATTTAGAATTACGACAAGTTGGTTGTAGCATCTGTTTCGTGGTTTTCTAAAGATACATTAAGCCCGAGACCATTCACCCGGCTCATTGTCATTGTAGTTATTTTCTTGTTTGTGGGCTATGAAAAGCCGCGCTTTGAAATTGCAATACCTAATAGTCTCGGTAAAAGACACGTGGCACAAATTTAAACCACGCCTTTCTGCGGAACACTTATTACGACGTGCGTTAGGTACCCCCCACAAATAGGACGCATTGCTCTTTTGATTTCTTTACGGCTGCTCCTATAATTATATTCGGATGTGCAGCAAGGATGGCGGAGTTATTCTCTTTTTTCAGCCGTTTCATTTGAAGGGCTGAAATAGTTGCGAGACACTTTAATGTACTCAGACGTTTTTCTACTAGTAATGTTTTATTATGTAATATTTTGTCCGCCTCGGTGGATCAGTGGCTAGGGTGCTCGGCTGCTGACCCGAAGGTCGCGGGTTCGGATCCCGGCCGCGGCGGTCGCATTTCGATGGAGGCGAAATGGTAGAGGTCAGTGTATTGTGCGATGTCAGTGCAAGTTAAAGAACACCAGATGGTCAAAATTTCCGGAGCCGTCCACTACGGCGTCTCTCATAATCATATGGTGGTTTTGGGACGTAAAACCCCACATATTATTATTATGTAATATTGTTGAATATAACAAGGTACTGTTCAGGACATAGAACTGTACGAAGACTGCACAAGAAATAGAGCAAAAAAGAAACAGCGTCACCTATTAGGGCGAAAGCACTGGCCTAGCTTGTTGGGGGGCGGGGGGTGTGGTGGCAACACCGCCCCTCGAATGTTTTTTTTTTTCAAATTTCCATGTTGAAATGCGCGTACTAATACAAACGCACGCACGAACATATATAATGTATAGTTGAATCCCTTCCCCCCACCTCAGATTTTTACTATGCTCCTGGTCCAAACCCTTTCTTTGATCATTGTATCGCCATATCGCCCTCCAATTCACTTGAATTAAAGCGCAACTTCAGTGATACTGTAGGGGACTAGCTAATTAGCCTACAATATTCTTAAATATATCTGAATCTCTCTCGAGCAAACGGTGGGTGGTTTCAAACTAAGGGGTATTTTGGTTTCCTTGTATGAAAAAAGTTTGACCAGCTCCGCTTCGCAGACACTGACGAAACAGCGAAGCTGGTGGCTTTCCCTTCATCAGGCTATCGCATTCCTGTGTTTTGCAAGTCTTTCAGGTGTGTTACATCACTGCTATTTATGAAACACAATTTGTTAAGCTTTAAGATGACAGTATAGCCACCACATTTTTTAACCAAATAGTATCACGTGAAAGTCGTGTGACTAAGGTAAGGCGCACGACATTTGTTGGGCTCAGTGTTGCCTTGTTCCTTTTTAGTGGAAGTTGTGCGTAGTCGGATTTAAACATTTCCTGTGACTTATAATGATGATAGTTTTCTCATGGGCCACACAGATTGTCGTGGCACATAATCGTTTGTTGGGCTAACTGTTGACTTCAGTTTTACTTGACCGTTGGTGAGTACTGGCATTTACCCAATTTCTGGAGAGTATACCCGTTTATGATGCCCCCCCTGAGTTACCGCGGAATACGGATATGAAAGTCTCGACAAAGAACAGCTGCGATGTCAAAATTCCATGAGAGCAAACGATTTCTAGGAATAAATTTCATGAGAAGTACACACGAAGCAGTTAGGAAGTAGCTGCGTATATCGCATTTTTTAGATTTGAAGCAGTTGTTTAATAAATTTGAAATGCTTATTATTTCCGTTCATAGGCTCATATAGTCTATGAATCACTTTCGGCGCACACCCGCATACCACCGGCCGTGGTATAAGGGCACGCGCAGACCTGGTCGTGGAAAAGGTCTTCTGGTGTACGCGACATACATGTCACAATATTCATGTCTTAGCCTTTGAATCGTGTACGTCATGCAATTATGTACCACTACGCCAATTTTGTTATAAATAAACCAAGGGAGATGACCCCGACAGTAAACAGATGTTGGCGGCAAGATAGATAGATAGATAGATAGATAGATAGATAGATAGATAGATAGATAGATAGATAGATAGATAGATAGATAGATAGATAGATAGATAGATAGATAGATAGATAGATAGATAGATAGATAGATAGATAGATAGATAGATAGATAGATAGATAGATAGATAGATAGATAGATAGATAGATAGATAGATAGACGCGTGTAACAATAAATGGCGGGGAGGCAATATTGCTCAGGTCCGGCTGGTGAAAGAGGGCCAATGATGTCGATGTGGACGTGTTGAAACCGTTCTGACGGCAGGGAGAATTCCCCGAGCGGCGAAGTGACGTGACGGGTGATTTTGGCGCTCTGACATTGAATACACGTGCGTGCTCAGGTGCGCGTGTCCCGTTGCATTGAAGGCCAGGCATAGCCGTTAGTCACAAGGCGTGCAGTAGCGCGGGTGCCGGGATGGCTGAGGTTGTGTAACTGGTTGAAAAGACTGCGGCTTTGCAGAGAAGGGAGAATGGTCTCATTCGTCCGGCGGGTATGTCGCAGTAGAGTGGGTCTGTCGAACCAGGTAGGTCAACTTCTTGAAGTTGGAGAGAAGAACCATTCTCGAGGAGCTGTTGGAGTTTGGCGTCTGTTTTCAGAGCGTCGGCGTGGGCGTCAGTCGTAACGGGTGGCAACTCGACGGCGGAGACGTGGGAGAGTGCGTCGGCGACCAAATTATCCTTTCCGCTGATGTGTTCGATGTCGGTCATGAATTGGTCAATATATGACAGTTGGTTCTGCTTGACCAGTGGAAGTTCTTCTCGGCGTGCGGACTTCTTTCCGCACTTCTTTCGAAGGTGCCTAAGTTTTTTGGGTTTTTCTGCCTGTTGGTCGTATGCGCCTGCCAGTGGTGCATGCAGAAATGTCACTGTAAAATTGCTTTTGCGCATCCTCCGCTCAGTGCAGTGATCGTTTTACTTCCCCACAAGCATGCTTAAGCCCCACCCCAAAAAAGAGTGGATAGGCTGCACAGCTTAAAAGGGATTCCAAGCTAGCCCACACGCATTGGTCCTGTATAGGCTTTCTGGCTCGTCATCTGCGAAGCACCAACTGCTAACGTCTTCCTCACTACCATTTATTTTTTTTTTCGTTCTAACACCTTGCTTTTTCGTTAGATTTCGCGTCGATTGGGAACGCATAAAAAATGGTTAGCGCTAAAAATATCCACCACACTATTCTCGCATTCCTTTCCTATTAATATACCGAGTAGAAGCAGTAGTTTAAATTGATCTTCTTGTACTAAAGAACTCATCTAACGTCTACAAGCACCTCACTTGCTTTAAGAGAGTCCGCACTACCATTAAACGACAGTGCCTTTAGACGCATATGTACAAGAATATAACGAGCTGTCATAGTGTTCTGTTCGTAAAAAAAGACAGAACTTTGTTTTTTTTCGCAATCACAGTTTTGTTGCCGAGATTTTGGCGTTACAAAACAGCAATCGCTCATATCTTCTATTCGTAGCGCCGATGGTGCATCCCTCAGCCCAGGCGTGAACCACAGTAGTTTGAATCTTACTGAAATACGTTTGTATCTGTGTGGGTGCACACATTAGACCCAGATAAAAAAAGAAAGCTGGGCCGTGAACCTGTGGGAGTCCCTACGCTAAAAGACGAGATGTTTAGACGATCAAAGCAGTCTATCGGGAATGTGCTCTCGCAAGAAATTTTCCGAATGTCTTTCCTTGGCTTTCTTGTCCGTTAGTTCCAATTATTGTAGCGCTTAAAGTACGATTCGCTCTTTTCGGAAATGAAAACTGTCTCACATCCCATTCTGTGCTTGGGCGTTCAGCAAGATATACGACGCTGGCTTCTGCGCCTATTGCATGAAGTACCCATGCGTCAATATTATCCTTTAGTGGCACTTGGGATAGAGAGGTGGCCCAATACATCTTGCCGATTCAACTCGTCCAGTAGCTTGCAGAAATCGCAAAAAGCGTAAATGTATCTATATGCCCATAATAAAGAGGAGAGGGAAGGTGAACACAATTGCAGCCCCTTCGAAATGGTACATTACTGAAGGTATGAATAACATAGAACAATGGCCCAAAAAACAATACTAATATACAAGGTATTATTATACACCACTGTAAGGAGGCTGATCACGGACAACGCAAATAATTACTACTGTAGGAAATGTACCAGCTTCTTTATTTTTTTAGCAAGAGTGCTTTAATGCGTTTCTATAGTACTCATGGCAGCAAGCGAAACCAGAACACTGAGCTGGCTACAGAAAGGGTAACTCGGGAAAGAGTGTGCTTCCGCGATGAAAAGTAATGTTAGTGACTCAGTATGGCTGAAAGCACAAAATATGTGGGGAACCTTGAAATAGAAAGAAGAGCAGGCTTGCGAGAGCAGTAATCTATTCATAAACCTATGAAATTTACGAAACAGTGGTGCGAAGAAAAGCTACGTATGTGCGTTTTTTGTGCATCACGGTGCCCTCAAGGAGGCGCTGTTAACAATTTCTTTTGGTTTGGAAAGTAATGTTACACACACAGCCAACAGAGCATAGTGTGTTCCTCTACCATTTTCACAGTGTAGCCAATTTTTGCTTCGTCGTCTGGTCGTTGAGCCTAGTGCACCCGATCACCCGTTCCTTTTGACGCACGTCCACTTGGCGACTGAAATCACCCGCAAAGTACGTAAACCAGAAAAAATCGTTTTAGGAGCCCATCATCATTTCACAACACAAGAGGTGAGCCGGCATTCGCGTACACTTAGCCACAAGCGAACGACCATCGCAACGGTGGCAGCTTTGTGTTGGACACCGCCCATTAGTGTCGTCGTTCCTTCGCTGCATGCCTTCTATAATGCAGCTGGAGCAAGTGCTTCGCAGACACCCCCCACTCCTGGCGCTTATCTTCACGCTAAGAGGCTGAGAGCAGGTAGCACCATGCCGGAGAAGAGCGTGCGCATGGCGATGCGACGAGTCTCAGCTGAGATTTTCTGCAGGAACCAAGTTCTTGTAGTTGTGTGCAGCGCTATTGAAAAGAAGACACCTCAATTTTCGTTTGGCCGAGCGAAGTCAATGCTCATATGTGCATTAATCCGCGCTTTGGCGGATACCATTTGTCTGGCTTTTTCGTAGAACTATGGGAACTAATTTTACAGGGTAGTGGTATTTAACCATATTACGTCTGCCTATCAATTGACTGCTACGAATGATGGCAAAGACAACCAGCCTTTTGCGTCAGCATAGCTCTGCACTGTAGTGTGTGGCACTTCAGGACTGAAGTATTACTTTTCAAATTGGCTGTGTTTACAATCTTGGAGGCGCGTTCTCCGGTTCGCCATAAGTGAAAGCACCCGGCCACGCAAGGAGGTAGAACAACTTAGGGGATCGTTTCGCTTACTGACAGGAATGTTTATTTTCCCTTTGAGCTTCCGGGAGTGCTGTAGGAGAAGCGTTCCATAAGGTCTTCACATTCTTTGCACAAAAGACCGTCTCACACAAGGTACCTGGTACATCAATGTTAGTGTAGGATAACTACATGGCTAAGTAGCCAATATTTCTGCCAAGGTTGCTGCACGAGAGCTTATCAAGGCTTTTTTAAGTACAGTGTTCACTTATGTAGCATATTCAGTGATGGAATGACTGTACTATAATCACTAATGGTAGGCCAGGGTCCAGGGGAAGTCTGCGTTACTTCTTACTCTTTCATACACACCACTGTCCGTTTTTTCTCACTCTTTTTTCGCTGCGTAACCTTGTGCAACTAGAACGCCGCTAAGAGATCTTAACCGGAGCGGTAAGTGCTCACTGTGCAGAGCACAGCTTTAGATATTGGTGCTACAAGGACAAGTACAATGTTTAAGGGCCGATAAAAAAACCTCTAAGAATATGAAGAATGGGCTCGTTATTCTCTCCCGGCGTTTCCGGTCTTTTTGCGGCGCAATTCGTGACGCCAGCAGTTTGGTCACGTGACGTCAGCATGAAATAAGCTCTCGATAGGTCGATATAGGAGAGATATCTGTTGTGGATTATCGCCTACCCTGCTTTACCATTCCGTCGCATACCCGTTCTGCCTTGTCTCGCATGTCTATCGTGCGCGATGAATTGATTTCATTTTGTTTTCTGCGTTTGCGACTGCGCAAGCGCAGATAGCAGTGTGTAGTCGAGAAGCGCGAAATCCTGACTGGTTCAACGCTTAGTGAAGAGATTCCATGTGTTTTATGAAGAAATAACGTTGAGAAAGACACAGCGCTTGTAGGAAGGGTAGCGAAGGCGAAAAAAGAAACTACTGTTTCGCCTTTGCACTCGGTGTGGTTTAGGGGCCCTTTAAGATGAAGAAAAGATGACGAAGTGAGTATGTGGTCGCAGTTCTTGCCATCAAAGTGGCAACGAACCTCTTTTTTTTTGTGATTACTTGACCTGAAACATGGCTCAGCAGCAAGACATCTAACACCGAATCGTTTCATTGGGAAAAAAGGTATGTAGTCTACCGCAGTGACCGCACTGATAGAGTGGGTGGTGGTGTTTTGCCTGGCTGTAGACGAGCTTTTTGATTGCTACTGCATACCAAGTTATTTCAAACATTGAATCTGTGTGGCGCTGCCTGAATGTAAATTTCAAGAAAGTGATTGTTGGCGTCTGCTATGGCTCCACTTCAAGCGATACGTCATTTTGTGATAGCTTGTACGACTGTTCACATCATGTCACGGTTCGTAATCCCATGCACAGCTCCTAATAATGAGGGATTTCAACTACCCGAATATTGATTGGTTGCACACATGCCCATTTTCCAACCCACCGACAGCTGAGGCTAACCAGCTTTATCACCACCTGCATAGGATTTTGGTTTAACACAAATCGTCACCTCACCCACACGTGTTACTCAAAGTTCTTCCCTTATGGACTTAGTACTAACGTCATCAGGAACTCTCACATCACCCGTTTTGCACAAGCCTGGCCTGAGTGACCATAATATCTTGCATTTCATGTTCGCTGTTGTGACATGCATCATCAGAAAAAAACGGTCCAAGGACATCAGAGACTATAACAAGAGAGAGAGAGAGTAGGGAAGAGAAGAGAAAGAGAGAGACTATAACAAGAGTAACTATTTACCATTAGTAATGAACTTAACTCCTTTCAAGACATCTTTTTCACCAGATTATCTCAAGCGCTGAGTAGAAACTAATTAGCGTTTGTTCCTGAAAATAAAGTATCTGAACTGATTCATTTCTATATCGCTCTCCGCCGGGTTGTACTCCAATAACCAAGTTCCATGGTATAACAAAATATTTAAACCGACTTTCTAACAGGAAAAAAAAACACTTTTTTAAAATTGCTAGGTATTCACTTAAACCGGCCCACTGGACAACATACAAGACAGCTTCTTTAGCATATTCGTGAGCACTTAAGTCTACTAAATCCTCGTTCTTCAACGTAACCCTGCCGAACATCTTGAAGACTAACCCTAAAAACATTTCTGGAGTATAATGAAAACAGTTAAACACCAGTTCAGTGTCATTACTTGCACCCACCGACGATCCTGCTCCCAACCATTTTTGTGCTACTCTACTAAACGATACATTCATTAAGTCATTTTCTTCATCTATTGATACCCAACGTCCTCAGTTTCAATCCTACAATCATTTAGCAATAGATGCCATCTCATTTGATTCGCATGACATCGTCACGATTATCGATAACCTGAAACTAACGTCTTCTCATGGCACTGTTGCAATTAATAGCAAGTTTTTAAGGAACACAAAAGAATACAGTCCTATCATACTGAAATGCATATTTTCATTACGGTGTCATGACGATGTACTACCTGAAGACTGCAGAACTGCTGTCATTGTTCCAGTAAATAAAGGCGGCAATAAACATAATCCATCTAACTATCGTCCCTAATCTCTCATATGTTAACCATGCAAAATAATGGAAAATATATTTTCTCATCTTGTTAATTTTCTTGAGGATATTACCTTCTTCTCTTCAACTAGCATGGCTTTCGAAACCATTTTTCTCGTGATAGTCAACTAATTTCTTTTACAGAGAATTCGCATTTCTGTTTGGACTCTGCTTCTTTAACTGATTGTCTATTTCTTGACTATGCGAAAGCGTTTGACAAGGTTAACCATTCACTGCTCTTATATAAACTAAGTGTACTAAAAATTGATCCGGCAGTTCTTAACTGAATTTGTGCATTTATTTCTTCTCGTGTTCAATTTGTTAGCACAATAATGTTAATTCTTCCACTCCGCCGGTTGGTTCTATGGTTCCTGAAGGATCAGGTACTTGGCCCTCTGCTATGACTAATCTATATAAATGACTTACCTACTTCTGTTACTTCCAAGAGTTGTTTATTCTCTGTTGACTTTTTGAGATAATTTATCGTAAAATATCTAATGACAATGATATTCATTCTCTGCAGGCTGATCTCAACGACATAGTGCGTTGGCGCCACATTTGGAAAATGGGACTAAACATTAAAAAATGCAAGTCTATGATGATTTCTCGGTCGAATACAGCTTGCCCAATTTGGTTTTCTTCATAGTCACCCCTTTGAAAGTGTAACATCTTACTGGTACCTCGGCGCCCACATAACTAACACTCATTCCTGTAAATGACATAGAGAACAAATAACACCCAAAGCTAATAAAACACTGAGTTACCTTCGAAAAAACTTCTTTCTTGCTCCATCCCTCATAAAGTTATTACAATACACCACGAACTTCCGTCCTCAAAGGGAATACGCTTCATATGTTTGGGACTTTAATCCAGGTAACATTATCATACATGTTGCTCGCTAAAAGATATGGGTTTGTTATCCCTCCGGAAGGGCTGATAAAGAAGTCGATATTAAAAACGGCCACTGCCAATGATTATTCTCTTTTTTGTGATTCCGTTTCAACTTGGAGGTGCAAAACTTGGAGTCAAACTGGAAAGTACTGCAGTTGCCATGTCACAACTAAGACGGAAAAATTCATCATGTTGACAATGTAGAGAGCTTTTTGAAACTCTTCTGTTGCCACTTCAATCACATACACATCTGTTTTTTTCTTTTTGCTGTTTATACATTTATGATGCGGCATTCGATTTCCGTTTGAGTATTCTCTCCTGATCCGAAGCATCTGTAGCAGCGATACATTCTTTATCGGGAGACCGAATGCGTGACATCTGGTGGCGCCAAATACGCCACACAAATTCTGACGTGTATTCCAACTCAGTCCTCTAGAGTGGCAACTGAGTCCCACGATACGAACGGATGGTAGGAAGGGGCTTTCAGCACATGCACAGTTCCGACATTGTCCCTATTTTGCTCTCGTGATGTATTTTTCTGACGACAAGGAAACACTTCTTTCCGGAGTGGCGAGGACTGAGCGAGTACGTGGAAGTGGTTTTCAGTCGTGGCGGCATCGTAAAACGGGACCGCAGCTCTCCGTCGTCGAGATGCGAATAACTCGCTCTGTCCATCTGCGAGGCCCCCCTTTCTTTAGGACAGTCCTTGCATTGGGATGAAGTCACTAAAGCCCGCTCGAAGCCACGAATGCAGTGAAGTATGTCCAGCCCGTCTGCCTGGAGAACGTGAAGCTGCTACCAGGCAGGCTTTAGTCGTAGGAACGGCTGTGACAGCCGTATGACAGTGTCTTTACAAGGTCGAAGTCAAGAAGCGTCTATGCAAAGGAGAAATTGGACACAAATCGTGTTTCTCGAGAATTCTGGTTGTCGCGAGTGCACCATGTGGTGTATGCGTTTTCCATAAGACCATTCTGACAGAAAACGAACGGCTATACTATTACTTAATAGACGCTGAGAAACTAGTTGGTGATGCACGGTCTAGATGACGCAGCGTATAGTTAAAAAGGCGTTAACAAAAACATGAACGATGAGAACTTGAGAAGCTGAGCACCTTGCATATCCTAATCTATCACGTTAAATCAACCCATCTTTTCCAAGTGTCCTACTTTACCAAATCTGCAGTACTTGCTTAAAGGAACTTCGAGAGTGCAGGTCAAACCCTTTTATTCAGAAGTTGTCATTGCGTATTCCTTAGTACTGTGTTTTTCGGATGCTGGTTTTCTCTTACATATTTTACAGCGAAAGCGGTTATCAGATCACAACAATGGTCGTTCTTGGCGCAGTAGTTGTCCGCCACCGCCGGCGCCTGTGCCCGTAACCACTATCACGCGAAATAAGAAAAAAATCCACAATGCAACGGGGTTCGTACCTGGGTCCTCTCCGTGGCACCCCGGAATTCTATCACAGAGCCATGCCGGTGCTCGGAGCTTCTTCGCACAAAGAGCCTATACGGGCGTTACATCGGGAAGGACCCACGTTAACATATGTAATATACAAGAGTAAAATAACGACCAGGCGCCACACAATGCGAATTGCGGATAAAGGCGTCAAACAGTATGAATTGCATAACGAGTGGGTCGTTGACTGCTTCCAACCCATTAAAAAGGGCTAAGCCATAGTACTTCATCGTCATCAGCCACCGCATCAACAAAGTGCACATATATGCCTAGCAAATGCGTAGCGGGTACCTCACTTCCCCACAGAATGACGAAAATTGGCTCAGAGGTTGCTTCCCAGCTTGAAAAAAATTATGATTTATGGTGTAGTGGGTACTATTATTAGTAGCCGCAAGCTGTTTTACAACGGGTTGTAGAAATATCGCTCTTCCAGCTTTCGCTCTGACTGTGCAGCTCTTTCCGCGCTGTCCTGGTGAGTTTTTTTTTAATTTTTTTTTCTTTGCCGACTTCAATCTGCGCATTCTCCCGGCTCCTTCGCTCCCTAGGCAACCTAACGCTTCTAGCCCTGTGAACGCTCTTTTGCAATACTGATTACATTGCAGATTTCTTAGTCTTGTTATTTTGTAGCCGACCACCACATTTTTCTTTCTTTTGTCGAAAAGGCGTTTTGGGACTCCTACAAATTTCCACACATGAACTGTCATTTTGTCTATTTAAAATCTTGTCCATTGGTATGCCGCTCTGTTACACATACGAAGTTTGTTGTGTATCCACACGTACATGCGAATCGTTCGTACCAAATTCCAAATAGCCTGTAGTATAACAGGTTTATAACAGTAAAAACAGGTCATACACCAGCACACAACGACCACAAAACACCCGCCTCATGCAGAAGACGTATGTTATCAAAGGCGCGCGTTTTAAACCAGCCGCACAGCGCGCGCGCTCGGATGCGCAAGCGATTGCCGGCGCGCCATTTCAGGAAGCAAAAGGAAAATGACGGAGAAACTTCCGCGCATGAAAAAAGTTTGCCAAGTAAGAGAGATGATCGGCACGCGTTTTAAACATACCGGAACTGCCGTACATGTAGGGCAAGAGCTCTTTCGTCCATGTTAGGTGATGCCATACATGTACGGCTAAAACCCTAAAAGGGCTAAGTCATCCTCTGTTGGAATAATTCAAGCTTCAGTTCGCCAGGTGTCAAGTGTGCAGGAATATCTGCAAAATGGTAGCTGATCCACATGACGTGAAAGAGCACGAACTGCAGTCAGATGGGCCTAACTCGGCGGCAGTTGTATTGCCACTGTCGACACTTCTGAAAACAACGAAAACATTAGACTTACACTAGTTTCTTCAAATTACCAAGAGCGGAGAGAGCGCAGATAAGTTTCTGGTAGCGCTTGCTGAAAACAACACTCACAGAAGACTTTTAGGGACAGCCGATGTTTTACTGCAAGAAAACATGTATTCATGTAGGCTCAAACTTTGACAGCGCTATCACATGGGTTGATATTAACATATCGTGCTTATAACTATAAAACTGTATGCAATGAGGCAACTTCGTAATGAACATATATAGGTATAAACCTGAGGCAGAATTCACAAAACTTCTCTATCGGAAGTGCGTTCTTGCGGTGGTCAGGCGGCTTCGATAAAGATACGTCCAGCACAATGATTGCCTGAAATATCACGAAAAGTTAAGAGTAAGACGTTTCTGTGAAGACGGGCCCTAGATGTTTCGCCAAAGCACTTCACTTCTTTAAGTGTGCAGTTTGCACAGAATAGGTGTGCGTAGAATTACGATGGCTTTGGTTCTTGAAGCACCAAGTTCATACAGCCATAAACAAAATTGAACAAGTGTGCAAAGGTTAAACTTTTATAGGAGATAGCTGCTTTTCACTTAGGCTCCTTGTTTTTCGAATCTGCCATTGAATTAGTTTAGGAGCTCCTTACTGGCATAGAAATATCTTGCGTTGTTAATTGCGACGACAAAACGTATTAGAGTGGCATTGCTGCAGGGTATCTGATCTTCGCGTATCATGCATCCTATATTTTCTTTGTTATGAGCTTGGCATTGCAGACAATGAACTATGCCACTGCTTTGCAAAGCAGCGAGGTCTACACGGCAAACGAAAGAAAAAACAAAACCGCCTGCCAGCGGGTCTGTTGTCTTGGGCGCTCTGTTGACGAGTAGGGATCCAGGGTAAACAGGCGCCACGCAAGGTGGAAGGCAAGGCATGCGTCGTCCGTCACGCCTGACATAGATAAGAGGATGAATGGAAGTCGGGCGAGGGCACCCGTTGACAAAACCTCTGGAACCTACACTTTCCCCTCTGCCCCCCTTTTCCCCCTTGACAAGCTGCGCACGTCGACAGCGTTATTGGCACACACTTCCGGCTTGCCGCAGTCTGCGTATCTACATCCCGGGTCCTTGAATACAACCTGGCTTCTCGTAAGGTGTTGGGGGATTCCCATCTCCGGAAAAGATAGGACCGGAGCACCGGCGCTTGTAGCTATCAAGCGAACGACCACTCGAGTAAGCCAGGCAAACAAGGGCGAGAAGCGAAGCCGGGGTGCAAAGATGCCTGCCAACCGGACGGTGCATATATTAACTGATCCTCTGAGGTACTGAGGAAAAGCCAGTTTGAGTACGACAATGCTCGTAGTTTTCGTTTACATGAGAGTGTCGTTGTTTGCCTTTGCTGCTATAATATGTGAGGGCATGCCATGCTCTAGTGAAAGGAAGTGAGGCGACGTGAATCTTGTGCAAATTACTTTCCGTGTTTACTTTGTAATAATCTCAACGAAAGCTGGAGTAAAGGCACTATGGGTACAGTCAATTGTAAAAATATATGCCGGAACTCCAGCATCTCGTGGAACATTTACCTTCGGGAAGTACTTGTGATCGTGGCAAAAAAGAAGATCCCATTGAACGCGATATTTACACGATGTTTGCATAAGCTTGCAAAAAATTCGGTGTCGTCATCTTCAATAGATGACCTCCCCACCTCCCATATCCTTTATGCGACCCATGAGTTGCAAAACATTTTAGTTATAAAGTAAATATCTATTCTATTTTGAGTCCACTAGAAGTAAAGCGTCTAAATTAGTGCAAAAGGTGCAAAAAATGTAAACACACTTATTTCACGGTCCATGGTGGAACAACAAAAAAGCTGTATTCCTTATCGGAAATTCGCAAAAAAAATTGGCTACGTGTGTAGGGGCACCACCACAACCCATAGGGAAAACAGACGGTAGAAGCGCCTTTTTTTATCCATATTTCTCTTCACTTACATCCGTGTTTATGGAACTGAATTTATTAAAAGGTTCAATATGCTGCAACTCATTCCACGACAGTTCGTGGCCTGTGTTCACAAAAACATCCTTATCTAAAAAGTTTCATTATTTTGACCAATCACGATGCCGAACATATTAGCGGCCTATAGTGAAGCCGGCTTAGCAACTTGAAAACGCCATAACGAAAGTGACGCGTTATTAATTCGGCTCAAGTTTCCGACCGGAAGAGTTCGAGTTCGTGTATCCTTCGTTTGTGTCTCGTGTTCTTTTGCGCCGTTTTTAATAGTGAACACATACCAACTCGCCCAACTGTCAGTATTGCTTCCGACCGGAAGGTCTATCGCGCGTCAATCCGGAATCTGTCAGCCAAGCTACCCTCTTCCCCACCGCGGACAAGTTGGGTTCGTTCGCACTGCTTGTACCGCTCCTCCTGAAACGAGTTAGGCTTATCCACGCTCAAACAAGCGCTACAACGCTTTAGCAGTCAAGGATGCCCAATATTTTCCTTCGTGTTTCATTCGCATCAAAATATTGTGCGGGAAAAAGTTCAGTTTTTGGCTTAAAGCACCAGTACTGGTTGATAATTTTTTTATGTTAGCAATTGTTATTTAAAGTTAGAGTTGTTCTATGCCTGTGTTCGGTCGGCGACTTCACTTCGATATAAGATAAAGTAGAAAAAGTTCGTCTCGGAAAGTTTAGCAAGGCTAACGGTATGCAGAAATACGTACAGCTCTCTTTCATATCTAGTACAGCTGTTTTAATGCAATCACCGGACCACAATCACCGGAGAAAAATCATAGTACGGTGTACACACGGTTCCATCTCTGCGTAACGACCTTCCTGCACGCGTGTATCTTCACTCAACGAGAAGCCCATAATCACATTGGTGGGAAGCGCACAGATAGAAAACGAGAAGGCATCACCGCGTGGTTCGGAGTGACTGCTTGACCTGATAGCTGGGAAATTAAGCGCGTTTCATTAGGCACCGGTGAGGGCGTTGAGGGATGGGGTCATCGAGGTCCATTAACCCTCGTGGCATGGGGCAATTCCCCTGCCGGCAATCCAGCACGCCAAATGATTTTTTTCGCTTCTGTGCAACTCATTGTGCCTTTTTTGTGCTCGCACTTTTACTGTCACAACTCTGACCAACCCTTTTCCATGCAGCGGAAGTTAATGCACACAGTGACACACCTTGAAGAAGCTGCATGCTGCACATCTAGAATATTGTGATGACCATGAACCTCCTGCATGGTGTTTGGCTTCGGTAAGAGTATTTAATGAACTTGAATTAATTTTGCGGCTTGGTTCAAATTGCTCTATGCTTGCCTGCAGGCTGAGTCCAAGAAAGCTTCCTCCAAGCAGTAGGGTGGCTAGAACCATACCTTTACCTTGAGGTACGATGTAATCCCTAGCAGGTTGAAAATGTGACGCATTGATTCGGGCCGTCTTCCTGTGCCATGCATGCCTGTGTGTGGACATATTGGCCTTTGTGTAGAGCCTGTGCACCGAAGCTGTTTACTTATCTACAATAAATATGCAACTCTGTCTATTGAAAAAGGCCTTTGTAAGTGACTCCGATTGAAGGTTGTACCACGTCTTTTCAAGCGGATTCCGATCAGTGTACACCCTTATGATAGCATTTGTGTCTCCCGGACAGCCTTCACCATCTTATAGGTTAAGGCTAGGGTCGCGTTATCTAGTGAGATGGCGATGCCTGATAATTCGGCTTATCGGGGATCTCAAGTCGGTCTTTGAATACCATATAATAACTGCACTCAGCCTAGATTGCACTTACAGGTGAATTTAGAATTAGGGCGCGCAGCGCAGTTTTTGCACACCACACCCGTCCATCCCAAAGACAACTATAAAAACCAGCAAACTCCACGCATATTCACTTCAGTTATCCTTCTTCACTTCTGTACCGATAATGCCCTGTTCGCACATTGCACGCACTTGGAGGTTATTCATTCCATTTCACTTATTTCAACTCACTAGGCTGATTTTATTTCGATTTCTTTCTCGTTTGCAGGTGACATCTTGTTTTTAACATGCCTCTCTGTGCGGCCGTCAACATAGGGGCATGTGCAGTAGTCTTCTGTTAAAGATAACAATTATTTCTACGTTTTTGATACCTTCTGGCACTCACTGTGCGTGTTGCTGTGGAAAGGGGGTCCATGCACTACACCGGTGCGTCTAAAGGAGTCAGAACCGCCAACCATAAGTTTTCTTCTGCAATTCAAGGGTAATGCGCTTTTGTGAGATAGCGAAATCCTGGCCTGCCGTGGACACAAGTATTCATTACAACAGTGAATCCCCCCGGTGCCTAGTTGTTGTGTGTTGACTAAAGATGTTCCCCTACTGAGTCGAACATGTCTAGCTGCTATAGAGTGGCGCGAGATTCGCACTTGGTAAGAGGGCAACAGCCAGGACCTACAAAGTATCCACGTTTTTTGAGAGAAATGGAGGATAGAAGAACAATTCACTTGGGCGTGGAATTAACACGGCCAAATAAAATCGATGCGCACGCCTTCTTCATTCGGCTTTGCAAAGCCGTGTTACGTTGCTCAATATGTTTGCACACATTTTACTGTTCATAGGGAGTCTGCGTAGATTACTTGAATCCGGCAAGAATGAGTGAATGTGTCGCTGGAAATTTGCTTGCTTACATGTCCTGTTGTTAACAACAATATTACAATAATAGCACGAGATCTACCTCTCGCAATGGCGACAGAAGTGTATTGTGTTTTATCATGGAGGGCAGGCAAATCTTAGCGTGAGAATATAGCCTGATGTCGACGCTCCCATTGTGACGAAACTTCGCAATGTACCTGCGGATGTTTGTTATGCGCTTTAAGGACTAATTTGTGCGTAGCAACTGTTATAATACAAGTTTATGTAACTCACTAGAGGAAAGCAACTTACCTGTGCAACTTATAAATATAGGTGCTTCGATAACTATTGTTGGTGTTATTAGACTTTTCCAAAAAAATTTGGACGTGGCATAGAATCGAACAAAGTGTGCTAAAATAACATTCTACCTAAAGACATGAAAACCGTCAAATAATGCTAAATAAGGCAGAAAATGTACAGTATAAAGCGCCACGCAGTTTGGGCGCATATGGCTCGAAATATTCTAAAGAGACCTTAGGGATTTAACACCTGTTTAAGTGTACTATGGCATACGCAGCTTTTCAGGTTGCTGTTGGTGTATTCTTATTATTTGGAAGAACACAGGATCACTTTTTCGCGGTTCTACAAATCATGCCCTGCATTGAGAAACAACATACAAAGATGAGCGCCTTTTGTGCGCACTGATAGCCGCGTCTCTTATATATATATATATATATATATATATATATATATATATATATATATATATATATATATATATATATATATATATATATATATATATATATATATTGCATCTCATCGCGCCGTGTCCTGCAGCCCTGGCGATGAAGTGCTGCTTCTTACACCGATTCGCACTTCTGGCTTGTGCGAAAATTTTCAAGTACGCTTCATTGGGCCCTTACACGGTCTTGGAGGAAACGTCTTCCGGTCAATTATCGCGTGTCACCCGTTGTTCTTCCAACGGACCGCCGCTGCCGGGACGCAGAAATAGTCCACTGATCACGCATGAAGCCTTTCACAAGGCGTTCTTCTTCGCTTTAAACTGCGGTCAGGACGACCGCTCTCGCTTGGGGGGGAAGTTAGTGTGGGCGTTCATTAGACACATCTACCTTCTTCATACATGTTCATCATCATGGGTGTTCGTCGTCTTCATTGGTTGTGGGAACTCGGCTTGTTATGTGATCGGTGCCTCGAGTGTGGTCTCTTCAACCGTGCCTTCGGGGCCTATAAGGTCGCGTTAACCGTTGCGTCACAACACATACAGATTCGCCACTATGCCCTCACCAACACAGCTCGGCGTTAATTTCAAGCGCTTTTTCATTCAATATTCTTATTTCCTTTCTCTTGTACGTTGATATCATTATCGAATCCTTTGGGCGTTGACATCTATTAGCGGCACTCCCACCGGGCGCTCGCTAATATCTTTTTGTTGATGACGAGGTCGACTGGGGTAAAAGGGTCTGGCCGTGATTAAAATGAGGCAACGAAAGCGATCGGTAAAGGCGCGGTCGTTCATGTGCGGAATGGCAAAAGGTAGCTAAAAATAGATTTGAAACTTTTTGAGAATTAACTGACCAGAAATTTGTTGCTCCCTCGGTTGTCCAAAAGTTGGGGAAATAAATATTCATACCGGCTTCGAAAAAGTTGCGACCAGTTTATTGAACTATTTTCATAGATTTTTTTTCCCGGCTACATGTCATGGAGCAAGGGTCGTAGTAGTAATCAAAGTCTAAGGAAGGCTCTGTCAGCCTGTGATGTGTGCGAACAGTGGGCATCATTGGACATTGAGAGCGTAGAGCTTCCACCGAGAAAGGGCATCGCGAAGACTTGACAGATGGAGTTCACATCGGAAGGGAGAAAGGGGCGATTGGGCTGTTGCGATTTCAATGAAGAATGAACGCCGTTATGGTTACTGCAGGGGTTTTTAAGAGATACGAACCTTGCGATTGACGACCATAATTTGGTACGCCTGCAAGACACGGTGCGCATCAAGGACATTCGCGAAGGTTTCCACGTTTTCGTGTCCGCATGGGCGAAACCTGCTGCGGACTGCGTCGATGATAAATTGCTTCGATATTTGAATTCTGCAGTTCTTACTTCTTGTGCGCTCCGCCCATTTATGTGTTCGTGCGATCTACGTAATGTAGCGTCATATAAAAGTTTTGCGTCGAAATAACTTTCTGTAGTTCTTCCGCCATAAACACATGAAGACCTAAAAAAAAGATGAGTATTGTCACGTTGAAGTGACTTTCTTTGTCCGTAAGTACGGAGGCGAGATGACTTGAATGTTAATGAACTTTATTTGTGTGAACTTGTCGCCGTAAAAGAAGTTCAGTAAAAAAACTTTGGCGCCAGCCTAGCCACATGTGCGGTGAAACATTAGCGGAAATAATGTCCGTGCTTTGGCCGATGCAGTCTCTTTATAACCGTGACCCCAAACACTCTCAGGCACAGCGCACGCATCAATAATGGTATCTTCGACTGGTCGCCTCTGTCCTGCGACACAGAGGTGAACGGATCCGGCGTTGCTGGTGCTCAGAGGCAGAGTACAGACACTCGAGCCGAACGTCAAACTCGTTGCCGGAGGAAAACCGCAACAGGAGGAACCATGTGCCTACAGTGAAAATCCATTTCCAGGTAAAAGCCATGTTGAAGCCAAGACGAAGCTTCCCACGCTTTCAAACAAAATGGCCGACGCGCGGTTGAAACAAGCCGTCAAGAAGGGAACGCTCAGCTGGGCGAATTACTGGTCGCAGGCACAGCTTATGTCGTCATCGCCGTCGTAGCTTTCACCGCTGGTCTCCGGATAGATTGACAAAGGAGATGGCATCAACTCAGTGCTTAAACAGGCTCTGTTTGGCATGTTGACAAAATTACGCGGATACCAGACCACGCGATCATTTGATATGATGGCGCCGCGACCACCGCGCTCCTTGTGATCACCTGACCGGAAGCGCTCGCACAGCTCCATCCAAAGGGCTCGGAGCAGCTCAGAGCGCTCGACGAGAGAGGATAGCGATTCGAAAAGCTCCAGCCGAACGCGAGGCGCACGCTCCATTTGAACCAGCGGAACACGATGCCGCTCGCGAGAGCGCTCGACAGCGCTCGGAAACGACCAGCCGAAGATGCCGTAAATAAGGTGGTCCCATGGTTTATCAAAGTTGGTCAAGGTAATGCACAGCGCGCGAACGATGGAGCGCCGCGCTGACGCCGTGACGCTGTAGATATACTGAGAACGATGCCGCACACTGAAGCGCACACCAATATGAAAATTCAAAGAAACCTTCGAATTTTTCACCACAGTGTATGTTGCAGCGCTTTCAGAGCCAGCCGGCAAATTTATTTTTGAGGCTGATTGCCAAGCGCAGGGATTATTTCGCTTTTCTTTTTTTTCTTTTTTGTCGCACGGTTCTCGAAGTTTTGAAGTTCACTTACGAAAATTCATTGGCATTTTTTCACTCGTTCGAGTCGCGGATGACGCAGAACACGTGATTTTCCTACGTGTAGAAACGTTATGCGCTGGCTTCGCGAGGCACGAAATGTGCATGCTTCGACGTTTACGGAGCCTCGAATAGTAGATGAAAAATTGTCTCCCTGCGAGAAGTTACGGTCACCATACTTTGAAACACATGCATGTTGGCGATTCGCGACGACATAATTATCACGCTTGACACGCGGAGCTTTAAAAACGGCCACATTCTCCGGATGCTTACTCGGACATGAAGTGTTGTCGGAGAGACGATTAATATGGATCAGACCCGCATCAAAATAAAATGATTTATTATTGCGATAGCAATTATATGGACAATCTCGGCTTATTTTCGCCGGTCGCCGTCTCTCGACGCCGTCATGTCCCGGATATGTATATGTATGTATAAAAAAGGGATAAAGAAAAATAAATCAGTAGAAACAAAATTCTAAACTACCTGACCGGGGATTCGAACCAGTGACCCCTCGCTCCGCAGCCTGCTGCGCTAGCCAACACAGCCACACGCCATGCTCATGCCAGCGGATATAACTGTGAGCTATTCACATGCGCCATTTGCCGCTCGCGGTACGCAGATCTCGGAAGAACTTGAGCGTGTTTTTTGTCACGCAACGCTTTTACAGTTTCTTTCAAATTGAAAACTGCCCGTGAGATGAGCACTTCTGTACCACTCATGATGTAGAAGGAAAAAAGAAGAACACCGGGCACACAATTGGCGTCAGACGCCACCGCGTGGCAGGAGACACAGAGCGGTCTTTCAGCGTGCCGCAGTTGAAAAGAAAAAAGAAGTATGAAACAGCGTCGAAAAGAATCATATAATCAATCCTTGGCCAATCCCCCCTGAGTGGGTATGAGCTATGTCATAGGCAACAAGAACAGCGTCGGCTTCTGCATTGTGGACACTCGCAGCGCGTTGCTCAAATACAAACACGTAACAACTGCGACAGTTGTTAGTTCACGCTTGTCCTGTGTATACCTATGCGTCCTTTTGGAGCGTCCATCTTTGTGCTGCGGCGGCGCTTTGCAAGTGTCGAGCTGCTTGTCGTTCTCTTCGTGTGACAAACTAATTTCTTGCTATCGCATTCATTGCTTCGCCCTAGTGGCGAAACAGTAACTTTTTTTCTAGATTTCTTTATTTCAACCAAAGTTCACTATGTGTCATATAAAAACTCGCGCCTTAATAACAAATTTGCGATTTAAGGAGCTGCGGGATGGCCTTCTCGCTTTAAGCTTATTTTTGTTCTTTACATTGACCAAACCGACAATTCTTCTATTATTTTGTCAGTTTCAGTTTACACACGCAACGCCCTGTTTGTTTTGCTGCGGCGCTTTCAGAAAACTTATAAGGGGAAGCACTCAATACCTTTTGTCTCCGTCAAAACTACTTCTCGTAAAAAGAAGACACTTCAGTTACCTGTGCGTCAGGGGAATCGATGGATGTTACTATTTCATAAGTAATTAGCAACTCCCCTATGGCGCTGGCAACAAGAACATAAAGTAAGTATTTGACGCCCCTTCTTGTTATGACAATGTTGGCTCTATTATAACTCATTAGCCCTGGACTATCTTAATCCTCTCAAAGTTGTCACGGAAAGAAGCAAAGCCTTGACGTTTTTACGCACGAGTGCCGTGAGGCCGAAAACTATGAATTGAGTTTTTCTAAGGGCGGAGTGTATGATTTGTTACTTGATGTATGTCATGTACTCGCCAACGCATACATTATACTCCGTTTCTTTCGCAAGCCGATAACGGGAGGTTATAAGTGGCAGGTCGAAAGGAAGCAGAACATTTCCTTCATTAGGGCGAGCTTTCAACGTCCACACCGACGGCACTTCCTCATCACCCATTCAAGGAAGCAAAAGAGAGCCGTACCGAACTAAAGCGTAGCTTTTGCATTCTTGGTCACTGTGGTCCTAATTAAGCAGCTCCGACGAAAAGGTGGCCGTAGTATAAGCGCTCCTTCAATCGATCGCGACTGTTCGGTGGCGCTTTAGATAGTTTCTAGGCAGCCATTTCTGATGAATTGGGTATTTCACATTTACTTACGAATCTGAACGAAAGTTCGTCATTTAATTATTTACTGAGCGTGATTATTAGATTTTTGCGCTAGGCAGAGCAATGGAGTGGGAACTCTTCATCGTTCTAAAATTGAATTTCCGCGACACGCCACTACTGATCGAATTATGAAGCCATCACTCAAGGGATATAAGAAGGGTAGTGTTGTCAACAGTGGAGGAAGTTCACTCGCCGCTTAGTTTTTGAGAGCTGCTTCGCGTGCCTGGTAGGATCCGATTGGGTGATTACTCTTTATAATATAGTAATAGTTCGTGAGAAGCAAGGGAGCGGCACGCCAACTCCCTTGCTCAGTCAGCCACTCAAACACTCAATCACTCACGCATGCACTCACTCACCCATTCACTCACCCGCTCACTCACTAATTCACTCAGCCACTCACTCACTCACTAATCCACTCACTCAATCACTCGATGTATCACTCCCACGGTCACTCACACAGTCGCTCATCCACTCCTTGAGAAGAGACTACTACCTAATGAAAAGGGAAAGAGGAAGCAAGCAGCCCAAGATTTGCAAGGCTGTAATGAGTAGTGAGCAAAAAGGAAATCCCGAGTGCACAGCGGGAAATCTCGTCAAATAGCGGGGTGATATGGACGAGCAATGGCGGATCTTCCATCATAAATTACATGATACCCAGGGCGTCGCAGAACTGTCAATTAGTCAATTTCCTCCCTACAAACCTGATTATGCTCTGATTACTGCTTTTTTTAAGAGAGCAAATGACAGAAAGCGAAGAAAAAGTTCGCCCTTCAGTTTAGTCTGTTCATTAGGTGCACTCAGTACAAGGTTCGCTTAACATGCTTCTCGAGACAGGCGTGTCGAAAGAGACAGCAATAAATGAATTAAAAAAAAAGGAAGTACTAAAAAAATGCCACTAAGGAAATATGGGACGTAGGATTAAAGGGGAACTCCGGCGATTTTTCGATACTCACCGATTTAAATAAAACATTAAACATAAGTTCTCTTCGGGGCCCTGATTATATGTGCCAAATTATACAGCCGTAAGTAATTTAGTTTTTCGGAAAACGAGTTTTAAAAATTGGTAACCAATTCCGGAATCATACCTTCAAATGCGGGCCGCCCTGTGTACGTGACGTATCGGCCTACTTCTTACTCGTCCCCCCCCCCCCCCCCAAAGGATGCTTGCTCGTGGCGCGCGCTTTTTCTTCGAGGCGACGCTGACGCTAGCACAGGCGACGCTTCCGCGCTCATGTAGCTGCACTCCTCATCGCTGGACTCCTCGCTGGTCAGTTCAGACGAGCTGGCACAGCTTGTTTCCACGTCGGAAGACATCGGCAGTTTGCTTTTCCCGCGAAAGAAGAGGCACGTGAGCATGTTTACGTGCCGTGGTGGCGTGTAGCGGATTCGGTGACGCCGTGACGTCATCGCGTACCCAGCATGGAGCACGAAGCAGCTCCCCGTTTCGGTTTCGGTTTTGACTCGTTTTTCATTGCTTATTTAAAATTATTGACGAGTGTGTCGGCAAAATGAACCACCCTAGCTGTTGCAGGACTGTTAATACCATAGAGTTTCATACAATAATACCTAGAGGGGAATCTGGCGCTAGCGTCTATGCGGGCTCCTTCAGCGGCGCGTTGTACCACCATGGGAATGATGGGAAGTACAGGCTTCGGATCTGCTTCGGATGGATTACGTTCTTGAGATTCGAGACGCTTGTTTTCCGATTGTAAAACAAAGTGATATGAAGTCAGTTCCAATTAAAACTGGTTTAATTCTTGTGTACGTAAAACTTATCGCAAAAAATTTCCGTGACCATGAGATGGAAGTCAGAACTGGACGAATTGAACTGCCAGGGTATGCATTGCACTGCCGTTGTGTTCCAGGTTTGGCATCCAAATATAATGAATTATTTTTTACAACACTTGAAAACAAACACGCTTATTTTTCCCTCGAAAGTACTTATTATCTATTTATAGAAATAACAGTACAGTATTGAATGAGAAACACTTAACGTATCGTCTGCTGCGATGCCAGGTGCGTCTGTCCAAGTGGCCTGCCCCCAACGCATCTCTCGTTTTGTTTTGAAGACGAGTCAGAGGAGCGTGACGGTGCGTCTACTCAGCTTCGCCGTCGTTTTGCAGTCGATATAAACGAGTTTTGGCAAGACGCGCTCGTAAGAAGACGTGAACTCGCTGAGATATCCTGCACTGGCATGGGACGCTACGCTACGCGCAGCGGTGAGTGCCCGACGCTTCGCTAAAACTGTCGTATACAACCTGTAAAGCTGCAACGTCGCTGCAAACAAAGAGACCTAGCGTTCTTCAGCCTCTTTGAACGACACAGGCACTGCTTGAGTGCTTTGCACCGCACTCCACTAGCCAAGCTGCGCGAATAACGAAACTGAAACTGTAGAAAAAAATTCGTTGACACTTCGCTAGCTACCGCTATCCAATCCGAAGCCTGTACTTCCCATCATTCCCATGGTGGTACAACGATCGCAGCGACAGATTCCCCTCTAGGTATTATTGTATGAAACTCTATGGTTAATACTATTTGAAAACGGCGTTATCTCGGTATGGTCGAAAATGCACCGGAGTTCCCCTTTAAAGGCTGGATCAGTGAACACGGACTGGGGAGCGAGGTGATCCTTTAGCTACCAGAGTTGACTTTGCAGCGCCAGCGACGCATGGTTAAGTCATCAAAAAGTCAAGCTTCCAGGCCGATATTGAACGGAACGGTGAAGACGGCGTGATATGTGGTTTCCTATTGACAATGGGCCTCTTCCGGGTCCGAACAGCACCTCCAGTGGAGATCGCCGAAATCGAAACTGGTGGCCCTTGGCCTCCGAAATTGTCCGCCGCGCGCTGGTAGGCCATCTCGGAGGCCTGCATTCACGCCTTTCTTTGGGGGGAAACATTTGCAAGTTCGTAACACCAGATGTCGCTTGGTCTGCACCTGTCGTCGCGGTTCGACCACCAAAAATCATGGCGCGTGCCTCGTCGACGCCGGTGCGCATGCGCAGACTACCTACCCGGAAAAGGCGCATTGCACTGTGCTTACCAAAACGCAGTTTCAACGAAGTTCTAGGAGCGCAGTGTAGGTTTTGCAAAGAAGATTTATTGAAGTAAATATATTCGTGGCCAATACAAGAAAGAGAGAGAAAAAAAAGAAGCAACGAAGGTGTCATGGTATATTTTGGTGAGGGTACTAAGTTTTAAAAGTAACTGTCTTTTTCGACATAATATCAACCTTCTGTTTAAAGACAACGGATTTCTTAGTTCAAGAAAATGATCATCACTGCAAAATGTCATTGAGAAACAAACTGATGGAGGCATGCCAAAAGAGCAGCCAGTAACGGCAAAAAAGCACGATTTGCTGCAATAATCCATAATAATCAAACCAGAGTGTCTGCGCTTGCCACTTTTACCAGTGATCAAAATAAGGTTCGAAGATTTCAAAGGGAGGAAAGGCGCTGGGAAAGCCTGTTGAGCAGCCCAAACTAGCACTATTTAATGCCGTTGGAACGGCAGTTCCTACCTCGGTGGTTGCGGTGCTGTGGTGGTTGAGTTAAAAGCATCCAAAATTCAAAATTTCTTCCAAAATATTGCGTGTAGAGTAAAAAAATTGGCGAAGCTTGCAATAAACCGCGCAAAGCTTGAAGCAGCAAAATTGGACGATTCTGAAGAATGTAGTTGCTTCTAGGCTTTCTTGAAGGCCACAGCTAGGTGATGCAGGTTGTTTCTGCGTTGCTTCTAGGTCGTTGCTAGGCTTTAACTAGGTGGTGCTAGGTTGTTCCTAGGTTGATTCTCAGCGCAAAGCGGTTCAAGTTAAATCACAGACAGTTGCAGGCACAACACTGGTGGAACAATGCAACAAACAAGAACCTAAGGAAACATTCTATTGGATAGCCAACTGAAAAGGCAGCCTTTATTCTTATGGCGGCACGAGACAGCTGCTTTATATGGCTGCCATATTTTTTTGTGTTTCGTGGGGTAATCGTATTACCTATAATCACAGATCCACAAGGTATTACGAAGTTGTGTTGTTAGCACAAGTTATTATGTCGACATTCCCACAGCTGTGTGGCATTGCATACCCTGACCAGCGGTGAAATTCGGCTTCGTCACGATACATTAGGGTAACGAAACAAGCAACCGATTGAAATGGTCATACATTAAATCATCTTAAACTCACAAAAGATCTCGTCATGCGAAGCAGTAGGCGATTCGTGGCCTATACTAAACTTTTTGTTGATTTGAGTCAAGTTTTTCGAGTTGGACCGACTGTTTTTTGTGCATTTTGTGTTGTTATAGGTATACCGTGGGCAGGCCCTAGCGAAGAATTTTTTTTCGGCGCGGCGGGGAGGCGAGACCATTTGCTGGAGACCTTGACTATTTGAGGAAAACATCTACTTTGAGCAAGATATTTATTCAAGGAAGCGACAATATTAAATGGTAGAGGGGGTCACTAAGAAGAGGTTTTCCGGTATTCCTCCGGGGTGAGCAATGGTCGGTCATTGTTTGGCGAGTCGTAGGAGTTAATGTGTAATGTTTATTAGAGTGTTACAAATGCCGATAACGAACACTGCAACTACAGTGGATGTTGCCGGGATATGACGCCATTCCAGGCGCTCTTTCGCAGCAGTTTCAAACTGGCGTAGCTCTGTGGATGAAGACTTGACTGCGAAGCAGAACGACTGGGTTCGTTTGCGCTTCTCCATGATTTTCAATCTTTCCGTCCCACAGATGCTTCCCTCAACGATAAGGCTACCAACAGCTGCCCCACTTTATCTGCGACACAATATACAAAACGCGATTGCGTAAAAGTTTGAAATGTCTGTTATTACCACTGCTGGGTTGATACAAAGTGATTCACCTGTGTCTCATGCCCGCATTACATGGGGCCGCGGTATACGAGTATGTGCCACACTTGACTGATGGAAAGGGTTTCATGGCGTATGAGACAAGTATACAGCGCCATTTATGTAAAGACCTGTTCGTCGTGTTCTTCATACACTAATGCCCTTCCATGCAAATTTTCGTATGTGCGAAATTAAGGGGACGTCCACAAGAGCGTCCAGGGGTAGGTGCATAGATAGATAGATAGATAGATAGATAGATAGATAGATAGATAGATAGATAGATAGATAGATAGATAGATAGATAGATAGATAGATAGATAGATAGATAGATAGATAGATAGATAGATAGATAGATAGATAGATAGATAGATAGATAGATAGATAGATAGATAGATAGATAGATAGATAGATAGATAGATAGATAAGCGATCAAAGTGTATTTTCTTCGCTAAGAAACGCTTCGCATTTAAAAGTTCCTCTTTTCCATGGTGGTAATTGGAAGCGAAGGGGTACTTGCTTCAATTGCCCACTTACTCACGATCTTAGTTCTGTGTTGCATCGTAAAAAGTGTTTTTCCAGTGAACGATAATGTTTTCTTGAAGGCAGAAAGCTGTTTAGTAAAGCAGACACCTAAGCACCTTAACTAAGAAAGACTGCAAACATCAAATATGCAAATAAAGACCCCGAAGAAGGACGAGTAGACGTAATACAACATTACCTCTCCCCCCTCTTCCTTATTATGTTTTCGGCCATAAGATCGAACTGCCAGGTGGTGAGCCATATGGTAATGTAGAACGCTCGACAGCTCCACCCTGAAACTTGAAACAGCTGCAATAGACCGTATGCGGCACACAACATCTGCAACAAATATGCCAGCACGAATACCAGAAATCACGATCCCCAGGAGTGTGCACCAGAACTTCTATAAAGTACCTGTGAGAAGGCAGAGCGCACACGCTCCGAGGAAGTACAACAGTTATTTATACATTATGGATGCAGATGCGCCACCGGATGCAGCAAAAAAACACACAATAGGCAACCAATGTCGACAACCACGGAAACGACGTTAGAGCATCATCGGCTACAGAGGTGAGTCCTGTGAAGGCAGAGGATTTGGGTCTAGCATTGGGAGGATAATGATCAGTTTTCATAAAGAAAGCGTCATAATCTTGCATGTTGCTTGATTGTCTTGTCAAGTAACATGTATAGGTCTTTTCAGAGGCGTCAGATTAGAACTAACGTTTCCAGCCGAGGAAACATTTGTGGACGTTCCGATTTGTTCTTCGTGCCGCCATTGAAAAATCATCTCCTAATAAAACAGTAAAATGCCTGAAACTTGCCCTAAATATAAGTCCTCAAGATGTTTCCATGTATCATCGCTTTAGTACGGTTAAGGTAATCCGGATTTCTGTGTCGCAAGCCTTAGAAAAAGTCGTGTAAGCCGCTCACTTCGGCGGGTAGATCCACGTCAACTGGGGTCAGCAGCGGAAGGGGACCATTCCAATCTCGAGCTGCAGTACGACGACGCATATGACGTTCCTAAGTTTGGCCCGCAAATGCTTACCACGTTGTGGTCCCACGGCCTGGAACTAATGGAGCAATTTCCGGCGTCTTGCGTGACGGAGCACCAAGAAGCAGAAGCAGCAGCGTAAGAGGCGTTGGACGTCGCGCTAGGCTTCTGGGTTTCTTCTCTTGACCTACGTCCCCTGACTGACATCCCAGAGTCTTTTCCGTTTGCACTCTGCCATCACCTTGGTCTCCTCTCCTGCGACGCCAGTTTCTCTCTCCGCGACGGCCTAACGCACTTTCGGTTGTATCATGCAGTACCGTTTTGTTGGGTACGATGTGTGGAACAAGCTGAATGAACGAGTACATTACGACGCTAGTCCTCAAGAATGAACGGTGCTTATTTCAGTATTTAAGTTTACTAGGTATAAGGCGTTGCTGGATTTTAATAGATCAATAAAAAGGTCTGTTATACATATGGCAGGAAGTTTTACAGGCGTAAGCTGAACGCAATCCCGGTTTTCACAGTCCTGCATCCAACTTCAGACACGTTGTGTTAGAGCGCTGGACGGGAATGTCAACAGCAGGTGCAATAAATAAAGTCTCCTAGATGAGCGAAATGGGGATCAGAGACCCTTACGGTCTCTTCTGAGGCAGACCAAATCCACTTTTATCCCCATCGTCCGGACTCGATGTAATTTATTTGCACCAACACGTGATCATGACGACCAATGTTTGTCTTATCTGTGAAGATCATAAATGGTAGTTAAGAGACATGCAGCTAACGGAAGTTGTCCTTTCGTTTATATAAGTTATATATAAGCAACAAAGCTTTTAAGGGAAAAGATCACCCAAGTTCATGGCGTCATTATTACGTAATCACATGACATCCTAGCGGGCTCAAAAGTGAGCCAATCACGGAGGCACTGCAGAACTAGGTGAGGTCTCTCCCATACTAGAGGCAGTGGAAAACAAAGTTAGGTGCAGAAAGTTTTCGGAGGCTGACGTGGCAGTGTCAATACATCGACTGCGGAAAAAAAGACGGCTTTTACCTTCCATTCGGCTTCGCTGAAAAAATTGAAGGACACTTCGTACATTCCAAAGTGTGTTCGGCGAAAGCGTGTGGCCATTCCACTGACGGAAAGACGGACGGAAAGACCGACGGACGGACAGACGGACGGACAGACGGACATCCGGACGGATGGACGGACGGACATCCGGACGGACGGACGGACGGACATCCGGACGGACGGACGGACGGACGGACATCAGGACGGACATCCAAACGGACGGAAGGACGGACAGACGGACATCCGGATGGACGGACGGACGGACATCCAAACGGACGGACGGACGGACAGACGGACATCCGGACGGACGGACGGACGGAAATCCACACGGACGGACGGACGGACATCCAAACGGACAGACGGACATCCGGACGGACGGACGGACGGATGGACATCCGGACGGACGGACACCGGACGGACGGACGGACACCGGACGCCGGACGGATACCGGACGGACGTGAGCATGAGACATTAAAGGCTTTCGCCTTAATACATAAGGGACCCTATGAGTTTTTAATTCCTGCGTTATATACATATTTTGTCTCGTGAAACATGTAAATTCAATATTTTTTAGAATGCAGAGTCTCAGAAAGTGATCCCATGAGGACCACTTATCAAGAGAACAAACGCGCTGTGAGACAAAATGCACATAAAAGAACTGCAGCTGGTTGAAACGATTTCGTGACCCTCCATAACTGCCTTATACAAAGGCCCGAATTTGTTCTATGAACTTAAAGCCAATTACCAGATCAATAATTGTGGCACACGCTTAACATAACAACCTAATGTATACAGGCACATTATAGCTTTGCTTGTCCGTTCAGCAGTAGACTGCATGATTTACTTTTTTATGCGTACTTCGGGCTATAATTTACTTCCACTGTAGCCTAAGAAGACTGATTTCCAAAGAGCCAGCTGAAGTTGTGAAAATATTTCTACAGCCTAGTTTTCTCATTTTGTTTTACGTTGCACCTGATTGTACCAAGACATTCTCGACTGCTGAATTTACATTCGACGAGTGATTTCACATTTCAAAAAAGTTTTGACCAGCTCTTCTGTTCTTGTGAGCGTAAAAAAACATCTATACCAGTCAAGGTGCCTTGGAAGAATGGTAATGAATCATATCTGGCGTGGTCGCGTTTTATAATAAGCAAGAAAAAATATGGTCAGAAACAAACAGCTATGGTTACGACATCACAGTATTGCTGAACCTACTTGCCAGAAACGTTGCTAGGCAAAAGCGAAAAGTCTAATAAATACCTCGCTCGCTACGAATGTGCCGAATAAGCAAGATAATTGAAAGTCAACAAAGGCGTCGGGGCCATTTTTTACGCAAGCCTACATGCTTAGCTTGCGAAACTTTTATTCTCGACACGTTCACTGGCGAAGATGAGAAACTCTGCCCCAACAAGCTCTTGTCAATTTACGGCTGAATACACCCAGAATAAAAATGACCATATCGTTGCCAGATATATATATATATATATATATATATATATATATATATATATATATATATATATATATATATATATATATATATATATATATATATATATATATATATATATATACATATTGAATTGAGGACCACTGTTAGCAGTGTTTAGGTAGACGTTCAAACGCAATGCGCACTTTAGCTCCACTACAGCAGCCTCATGTCACAGCTAGAGGTTTAGTGCGACGACAAAATATGTGACACCTTTGCGTTCATGTGAGCGATGGTGTGACCAGTGAGGGTGAAGAAAATGCAAAAGCAGTGAAGTCAGCGATTCATGAGTAAACTGCTCTTTCAAAACTACTGAGAATGATGGTACGCTCGCGATGTATTGCTTTTAAGTGAGGGGTGAGTTTTTTTTGTTATTTTGAAGATCACACAGAGATCCCCCCAGAAGAAAAAGGTTACGCTAATGTGACGTTGATAGGTCAGTATGTTTTATTTAAACTGTGTGAGTTAAGCACCCGCATAGGTTTCCCAACGCGGTCAAATTAAACTTCTAGAACGATGTATAAAAGCAGGATTTTTCAGAGAAAAGTGAGGCGGGCTATTTGGTTGTTTACGCCAATGAGCTTCTGCTGTGGGTATTTATTACTGCATTGCAATTCGGTGAGGCATACTTTACGGCTGCAATCATAATATGTAGACAATTAAATGCATCTCGGCGAATATGAAGCCTGCATTTGGTCATTGCGTGAATGCTACCATCCAACGTAAAATGCATTCTCGAAGCCGTATACATTACAGTTAAACTGCTGCTAATCTCGCCGAGGTTATACTCAAGGTTACTTCAGGAGAACTGTGTGCATTCCTAGAAAGACAACATGGAAGCTTTTCCTGCCAGCGGATGTTCATTTGCAGGATATTTTTTCATTGAATTTACACAAGTGATGTTGATTTTTTTCGCACAGGGGTTTTGACAAGAGCTTTCAATTTTTAGCTGCCTTGCTGAACGATGTCGTCATGTGATTTTTATCACACTAATTTTCTAGTTGGCCAATAAATTTTATTTAAAAAAACAGGGCTGATGTCAAATATTCGTTGTACAAAATATTTCTTTGCGAGACCTTATCATGAAATGATTAGGATATCTCATTAACCGCATACTTGCCATTGTCCATATATACTATTGTTGTAATTATGAGGATGGTTACAACGACAATCTTGTAGTAGAATGACATTTCGAATTTAATTGCAGGGTGTGAGATCAGCATTAGTACAATGCTCTGTGTCGTCTCGGTGCGGTGTGCTGAACAGCTTTGCTGCTCATTCACTTCCAATAACTATAATGTCTCCTCAATTTTATTTAACGTTTTTCGAGACAGAAAATATTTGCTTGTAAACCAATGGTACGTCAAAAGCGCACCTGTTCTAGAATGCACTTCCTTGTAAAAGCTTAATACAGCTTCGCAGTAATGGTTGCAAGCCTGAAGGAAGGTTGGAGCTAGGTGGCCTATCTTGTTTCTTTTCCTTTTTTGCTCTTTGTTTCTTCCCTTTTCATCTCTCTGTTTATTAAGTCTCTGTTTCTTTGTTTATTTTAATCAGTTTTTTCTCACTCTATGTATCGCTTTCTCGTTCTTTGTACTTTCGTTCTTTAACCTGCTTTTTTTTTCTCCACCTCTACCAATTTCTCGCTTCCTCTTTGTTTCTATTTCTCTATTTCTCTTTCCCCTATTTTCTTCACTTTAGTTCTCTCTGTTTCCTTCTTCCTCCGTTTTACGCTATGCTTTACTCTCTCTCCTCTCGTCTTCACCCTCATATTTGTCACCTTCACCATTTGTTCCCTTTCCCGACCCCTTGCTATACTATACTATACTATACAACGCTGTGCCATGATCGGCCCACGGGCCTGGCTAGCCGAGTGGTTACGACAGTCGCGTTCAGTTTGCGGGTTCGAAGGCCGCCGCGCCAAGAAATTTATTTCATGTTTTAAAATTAATATGAAGCGCACCGAACACGTGGTTAGTAGAAGTGGACAGGACAGCCACTTTCCCTCTCTGAGTCTCTTATGCCCTTCATACTAATTTCAGCTCCACATAAACTACGTCTTCTCCATCGACATCAAGACCGCCTACCGGGAAATCGAAGTCGACAAGAGAGACCAAGATAAGACAGACTTTATAACACCAGATAGTCTGTTCGAGTTCAAAGCCATGTGCTTCTGTCTGTTCTCCGTACCTTCGACTTTCAACGCGTGAGGGATACAGTAATGGCCGGCTTGAAGTGCCAGACGTGCCTCGTGTACTTGGACGACGTCCATGCGTTTGCATACAATTTCGAGGAACACCTCCGGCGCCTCGAAGCCGTATGTCAAGCAATCAATACCTCCGGGATCACCCCGAAACGATAAAAATGCCGCTTTGCTTATGTGGAGGTCTTGTTGTTGGCCATGCGATTACTAGGTCTGGTGTTCGGCCTGACCCACGGAAAACACCTGCCATCCTTGTCTTCCCGACGCTCACCAACGAGAAGGCGATACACCAATTTCTTGGCTTGTGCGCCTATACGAGATGCTTTGTCAAGGAATTTTCATGTATTGCCGAGCCGCTAAAGTGAAACTCAAGTGGGGAACAGCACAAGTCTAAGCCATTCAAAAACCGATGCGACGCCTGCAGACGCCTCTGATATTTGCTCATTTCGACGAATACGCTGATACGAAAATCCACACCTACGCAAGCAGCGTAGGGCACGGAACCATCCTTGTGCAGAGGACTGACGGACTAGACAAAGTTATCAGTTTTGCTAGCTGGTCGCTATCTAAGGCTGTAATAAACCGTTCCACAACAAAAAACGAGCGTCTTGCCATAATCTGAGGTGTGTGAAAGTTCAGCCCAACTTCTACGGCAGACGCTTTAAAGATGTGAGCGACCACCATGCTTTGTGTTCGATGCATGACTAACGTACCCTGCAGCTCGTCTAGTATGGTGCAGTCTGCGACCTCAGGAATACGACATGGCCGTTGTTTACAAGTCTGGATGCAATCACTCTGAATCCGACTGCCTGTCTCGTGCCATCGCCGACCCACTACTGGAGGGCGACCAGGACGATGACTTCTTGGAAATCATAACAGCCGACGACTTCGCTGAGCGACAGCGATCGGGCAGGGAGCTCAGGGTCCTTGTGGAATACCTCGAAGGAAAGACCCACATTGTTCCTAAAATACTCAAGGCAGGACTGGCGTCATTTTTTTTTTTGCAAAACGACGTTCTCCGAAAGAGGAACTTGTCACCGCATCGACTGCACTACGTCCTCGTTATACAATGAGCATTACCCGGATATGTTCTGGAAGCTTTGCATGACGGCCCCATGGCTGGACACCTTTGATTTTCCCGCAGGCTCGCGGGGGCACAAGGAAACTACTACTGATATCGCCTCACTTACAACGTCGCCCATCACGGAAGGATTTTTCGAGATTGTGAGTGACGGAAGACGCCACCGTCTAGACCAGCCAGACTTCTGCAACCCATCGAGCCACCTCGCCAACCATTCCAGCATATCAGGATGGACTTCCCCAAGCCGATTGCCGGAAGCAAGTGGGTCGCCTTAACTACCGACTACCTGACGCGCCACGCCGAAACAAGGACTCCGTCCGAAGACAGTGCCGGTGAGGTAGCCAAGTTGTTCTTTTAGAACATCGTCCTGCGTCATGACGTCCCAGAGGTCCTTATCGTCGACAGAGCTATGACTTTTAGTGCGGATCTATCTCAGGCGATCCTGAGATACATCCAGACCAGCCCTCTACCACCCACAGACAAACTGCCTCACCGAGCGTCTTCATACGACATATTTTAGCCGCGAAGTAGCACATACACAGTGCAAAGAAACACAAAGACAGGACGGGCGGCACTTCCAACTGAATTAGACTGAGCGCAAACCCAGAAATAAATATACAACATACACACATGCGTAGTCTCAACACAACCTTATGCTATTCAGCTATCGAACAATCTCTTTTCCGATACCTACGACGTCACCGACGTATCGGTGATACCCCTTTCTCCTTTCTTATTTATGTAGTAGGCTTCCATCAACTCACGCGCAGTTTGATACTTGCTTCCGCCTAGAATGAAGTAGCGTGCGCCTTAAGGGAACTCCGGCAATTTTTCGATATTCATCAATATAAATAAAACTTTCGACATATGTTCTCGTCGGTACCGTGGTGATATGTGCCAAATTATACAATCGTGAGTCATTTAGTTTTTATTGCGATAGCAATTATATGGACACTCGCGGCTGGTTTTCGCCGTCGGCGTCGGCGTCATTTGCCGTATATGTATATGTATATATATAACCGGGCCCGCCCGTCGTTCGTGAGCGTGAAAAGACGCGAGGGGGGGGGGGGTCCCTCGAGCGACCTTCGATTTTACGAGCGGGGGCGCGCGCGTTATCTCCCCTTCTCGGCGGCCGACAGCGGGCGGGGGGGGGGGGGGGTAGCGACGTTCGATTTTACGAGCGCGGGCGCGGGCGCACGCTTTATCTCCCCTTCTCGGTGGCCGGGCCGGCGTACCCTTCTACGTGCTGCGCTCTCAACGCGAAGAGAATTCTCTTAAACAAGCGTTTTCTAGAGTTGCGTGAGATCGGATCCAAAAAGAGTTAGCTGCCAGCCTCACTTCGTATAACATTAAAATTTTTTGCTATCGAATTCATTGCTTCACCCTTGCGGTGAAACTGTGACTTTTTTTAGAAACGAATTTTGAAAATTGGTAGCCAGTTCTGTAATCACGCTTGTAAACGCGGGCCAATCTGTGCATGTGACGTAAGTGCCTCCTCTTTTTCAAAACTCCGCCTCACCCAGCAGACGGATGCAGCATGCGCTTTCTTCCTTGAGGCGACGACGACGAGAGCTTAGTTCGGTTTCTTCAGCTGCATAGCGTGTTAGAAGTCGTTGACATCGGATCTTATACTAAGCATGCACAATATTGAGCAACGAGGAGATCGATTCGGGCACGTCAGATGCTTCCCGCGCCGGCGCGTCGAAATCAAAAGGCGATGCTTCCGCGCGCGGACAGTAGCTGCAATCATCGCTGAAGTTGTCACTGATAAGTTCAGACGAGCTGGCACAGCTTTATTCCGCGTCGGATGACATTGCCAACTTGCTTTTCGTGCGATAGAAGAATCACGTGTGCTATGTTTACACCCTAACCAGCCGTGGCGACGTGTTCTGACGTCATCTTATACGCAGGCCGGAGCAGTTGCCTGTTTCGGTATCGGTTTTAACTCATTGTTTTTTGCTTATTTAAAATTATTGACCAGTCGCTCGGCAAAATAAACCACCCTAGCTGTTAAAGGGCTGTTAATGCTATATTTCAAAACAGCAGTACCTAAATATGGTTGAAAATGCGCCGGAGTTCCCCCCTTTAAGGCGTTTAATACGTGTCAGTGTAGTACATCACTTTACTTTCTTTTTTTTTTCTTTAATATTGTTCGTTTCTTTTGTATGCATTTTTAACCTTTCCATGTTCTGTTTTCAGCACGGGGACGATGCTTTTTTCAGAGGTGGCAGTGCCACACGCGCTCCTTTCTTTCTATTTTTTTGTCACTGGCACATCAGATGTGTAATTCTAATTTGTGCAAACTGCGCCCGAATGACTGGGAACCTTCCGTATTATTTTAGAAACTTCCGACGACATTACGTACACAACGCGAACATTGTAGAGTGTTGGGAAACTTACACGGCCCCTAACGATAACGCTTATCTTCGATAGCACAAATATAAATACCGACGCATTTTACCGCTTGGCAGATTACTGGAAGGCCGACGACTGTTCTGGCAGCTATGAGTGCGCAGCGTGTATCACTTGTATTTTGAGTGTTCTTTTTCCGGGCACATATTTGCCCAAATAAAGAGTTCCATATTGAACACACCGACAACTGTCTTCACCAAATTCACGTCAATGCGACAGTATCTTATCCTCGGTGCTGTACTCTGCCATCTCTGCAATGCCGGAAGCAAGACCTGCTCGCACGTAACCGCGAATAACTGCTGGGGCTTTACGTACTATGGTTATCATGTCAACCCCTATTTGTTTATGAGGGTTATCGTAGCGGCGCACTCCGTCTTAATTTTGGATTACCTAGTGTTCGTTAACTAGCACCTAAACTTTCTGTGGTAATGGAAACTCAAATT